>QKWP01001556.1:0-105628 GCA_003550325.1 Gigaspora rosea
TCAATTTCTTTTATTATTTGTCTTGGATCACAGGATCATGAATGATTAAATCACGTGACCAAATGATGTTTACACTGTAACACGACTGTATTAAAGCCAATTTTATGCTTTGCTTCAAAGAATAAATATTAGGTAATAAATATTATATTCAGGATTAGAGCTGAAAATATTTAATTTTTATGATAATTTAAATATTTGATTTTGGTGAACGATAGCAATTGAATTTATTACATCAAAGATTTTTAAAACTCCATTGGTAGGCCAAACAAATCTATAACTCGACCATTGAAATAAAGAAATAACTTTAGACACACTTGCGCAATTTGTATTAGTAAAAACTTGTTACATTCATTAAGTCTTCTTTTGTCTGAATGGATAATTTTTGTATTAACCAGACGAAACTAAAACTTCCGAAACTTCTGTTCTTACGCGAAAACTGCTGCTTTAAATAACTATTTCTTTGTCTATATCCTTACTTAAGTTAAAGTAATACAAGCTTTCGCGTAATCATATCAATGATACCTGAAACAAAAACAATTTTGGAATCTTTTCACACATATTACGCACATCACTGTGATTCAATTCATAACGAATTTGCATGAACACATCGCTTTTATATTAGGAAGGAAAAAATAAATTAGGAGGAATAATACTGTTATTCTCACTTTCATGTGTACGAACGCACGTAAGCGTCAAAGTCATGAGTTATCAGTTATGAATTAATGAATGCACATGTATGCATGGCTAGCAAATTGTATCGCATAAAGGCAGGGACGTGTAAAATTTTGGAAATAAAAATTTTTCCAAATTTTTACACCTAATCCAAAGATTTCCAAACTTTTGCATTTACCCCAAATTTTCCCTTCCCGATTTTTAAGGGCGTGACCAATAAAAATAGGTCTCTATGCATGTGATTTGACCAATAAGATTGTGTTAGTGGTATTTGTGAATCATCATAGCGTCACCACCCTAAAAATTTCTGATCTTTAAATAACTTTCAGATTGGTTTGTAAAGCAAGTATATCTTTGCGTATGATCAAAATAAAGGTCTTTTTAAGATATTGATTTGCTCTGTTTGTTCTTTGAGATTTTCTTCAAAACAACTTAATTCATTAAATATTTGTTAGGTATGGTAGTTTAGTTAGTTCTTTGTTATATTCTTTAAGTTCAAAGTTTTTTTAAAGGTTTTTTTATCATAATTCTCTTAGAAATAAAGAAATTGTTTTTGGAATAGGGATCATTGTTTTTATCATTCTAAAAGTTTAGATTTTAGATTCTACTTTTGATTTTATAAGTTCTAGTTATTTTTAAAATTGGAATTGCCCTGGAGGTTTTATTTTCACAAGAGTAAGTTATGCTAGTCAGTTCCCTTAATTTATCTATAATTATTATATTCTTTAATTTTCTTTTGCAATATCTATACCTTGCTGAATTTCGCGAATTCTATATCATTTGGATCACTTTCATTCTTGTCATTTGTTTTTTTGTTTGAAGCCTATATGTGATGAAAACTAATGAGATTAAAAGTAAAAGTTAAACTAACCTATTTTTTCACATACCTCTATAGAACTAAATGATGAATCAACATCAATGTTAGTGAAATCAAATCCTGCTTTTCGGATGTTGTTAATAGTTTCAGAAACAAATTCTGTTTTTTGATCATTATAGTTTTTTCTGAATGTCGTTATTAAATAAGAGCTTTCAAATTGTTCAATATTGGTTTGTAAAGCATGTATATAGTTATACTTGGCCTTTTGTTCTTGCCATAAATATATAAATACTGTTCACAAATACTTCATTTGAAAAACCTCCTATTAGCCATTAATATATAAATACCGTTCGCAAATACTTCTTCATTTGAAAACCCTCAAATTAGCCATTAATTTATAAATACTGTTCACAAATACTTCTTCATTTGAAAAATCTCCTATTAGAAAATGTCTTTATACAAAACTAAAGATTGTATTCCAGATTGCGAATTCTCTTATCAACAGATTCAACTTCAACCTGGTCTGGTTTATTCTATCATCCACATATTAATAAGCATCAGATATTATACTGTTACCAGAATTATAATTTTCAAAATTAACTTAATAATCTATCTATCAAACAATAAATCAGTGATTCAGAAGAGTATATTCTATATTGCAAATTCTCTTGTTATTCAGAATTTAGGCCCCAAATTCCTTCTTATCAACAGACTCAACTTCAACCTGGTTTAATCTATCACCTACATATGAATTAGCATCAGATATTACACTGTCACCAGAATTATAATGTTCAAAATCAACATAATTATCTATCTATCGAACAATTAATCAATGATTTTCTCCAGCTCAACATCAAAGACACTAACAATCAAAGTCAAGACTATCAAGAAACTGAGATACATGTTAGCACCATGGATTTTATTATTCAATCAATTAATCAAGCTCTTTCCAAGCTCTGTATTTTTTTTAGTTTTTATATTTTTTATCTTAATCCTTTTGTTTGTGATTATGAAAAACTGAGCTAAAGTTTTGCAGTCTATTTATAATAAAAACGGAGATTTTTTCTTATATGTTTAAATAATGAATTAATTTGCTTCATTGATTTCTACAATTTATAATGTAATCAAATATTTTTCGAATTTACGTATTTGAACACATCAAACTAGAATTTGATAGATTAATTTGCTTTATTTCGTCATTTTAGAGGTGGCTCTTTCATCAATTTTTTTATAGCTTTATAGGTAGTTCTGTAATCACATAGTGTAGTTCTTTTAGTCATTTTTATTAAATTCTTTTATTGTTTTAATGGTTCTGAATATCTCAACTTTGCTTCTATTTGTTCTGATTTTATTTTGTTTTATGTATTTTATGCAAATATAAATAAACATTGTAGTATCAATTTGAGGAGAGACTACATATAATTTTTTTATAAAAAAAAAGATTCGCACAACTTTTTATTAACTTGTAGAATCATAATTAGATTTATTAAGTGGGATCCGTAAACTGCATTTTCATATTCTTTATATATTTTTATTATAACCAACATGAATGTATCAATAAAAATTAATAATAATAATGAATCGATAGGTTAAAAAATTTCTTTACTTCAATGGAGATGGTTATAAATTTTTTTTGGCCTACTACTGTAGTTTAGCTTTAATTGAAATTACAAGTGATTCTTTATCCTGTATATTTTATAAAAAAAAGGTTTTTGACAAAAATTATTTTCGCATTAATAACAATTAATTAGCAATTCACATAAGAACAGGACAATTTATAAAATTTTATATAATAAAAATAAGCAAACATTTCGAATGTTGGAATCCAGTTTGCCTACAATATAAAATATTAATAGTTTAAATATAATATAATATGGTATTAGTCTTTCTTTTTATTAAAAGTCCGGTAGAATTTTCTAAAAATAAAAGGTACTTTACTAAGAGCTGAAATTTTGAATTTAAAAAACCCATCTTTTTACTATATAATTTTGGAAAATTGATTCCATATTACTATTAAAACTATATAAATACTTATCCCGACTTTTGTCCTGTTCTTATGTGAATTGCTAATTAAATTTAAATTAATCAGTCAAAATAACAGGCAAAAATTATCCCTTAGATTGTAACACAGGCAAATTTGCCTGCATATTTTAAAATTTTTAATAAAATTTTAAATATTGATTTTAGCCATATCTTTTCTAAGTAAAAAATATTCTTTGAGTTTTGTTTTAGCAACTTTGTTATAAATTTTTTTTAAAATCATTAGAAAACTTTAATATAATAAATGTTTAAAGTTCTTGTATTGGCATTTTTACTATTAAAATTTTTCTTTAGATTTTTTCAAATTTTATATGTTCCCGTCTATAAAAAAAATCTTTACTTCTAATACAAGTCTTAATTTTTACAAGTAAATCATTAAAGTTGCAATAATGAAAGTTGTCATCCTTTATATAAACTACAATATTGGCTTAAGAACTATAGTTCTAAAACTAAAACTAAATAAGATCGCAAAAAAATTGTAATAAAATTTTTTAAAAAAATTTTTTCTTAAAATTATCTATTTTCAGCTTATATATAACTATAATTTATTTTCTTATAATATAAAAACTAATTTTGCAAAAAAGTAATCCTTATTTTCAAATATAATTGTACAAAGTTTTATTTGATTATTTTAGCATTTTAAAAAAGTAAATCAGAGCTAAAAAAGTGCAAAAACGCAGGCAAATTTGCCTGTGTTCTACTACAATCCAAGGGATAATAGCAAAATCAAACGACTTTCTAATTCTGGTCAAATAACTTATCACATATACTAGCCCGAGTGATCTGCAAATATGACCAGAATTAAATTGGTTTGAAAAATAATCCGATTATCACGTGTCCTTTTTTATAATTGATTTTATTTATAATTTTTAACAAACTTTACTATGCAAATCAATTAAAGTCACTTAAATAAACTTATTTGGAGATAAAAATACATATACTCTAATATTTTCAATAAATTTGAGAACTTTTTATTAACTAACAAAATATATTCATTAAAAAATTTAAAACTTATAACCAGTGTGGAGTTTGGTTTACATCTTGACTTATACGATAATTGATTATCTTGATTTTCAATGTGCGTTAATTTGAAAATTGAATTTATACAGAAAATAACCATATTAAGCAGAATATAAAAAATGTTGTTAACTTTTTCAATCTGAGAAATGTTTACTTGAGAGATTTAAAATTTATTAAGGCTCTAAATATTGAGTATGTCTCTTAGTGAATGTTCTTTTCCATCAAATGATTTGGAATTCTTGAAGCATTTAACAAATTTGGAAATACTTTAAAATATAATTGTAGGTCTAGTACTATAGATTTTTAAAATTTATAACATGTGAAGCTTGGACCAGAGGGTTTAAATAGGCAATCCCCTAGTTGGGTTGCAGGTATGGCAACTAGTGTGGAACCTTCAGGCGGACTACTTCAATTAGATAACCAAAAGTTGTATGTGTGGCTAGTTGTATCCTCATTCATGTAATAATTGTGGGTGCCCTTGATCCACAGGTTTGATTAAATAAACTCTCACCCAGAGCAGGAGCTTTGACATAAAAAAAAATTTTTTTAAAATTTATATTTTTTTTCTATTATAACAAAGTTATAATAGTTTCTAATTGCTTGTAAATTGTTTTTTTTTAAATGTTAAAGGTGAGACCTTGCTTTTATCTTTATTAAATTTAATAGAAACTTTTTACAATACTGAAAGAAATTTCATTTTTTTAAATCTAATGCTAAGAATAAAAACTCAGACATATATTTAAGTAAACCTAAATACTTATCTGCGGCCTAAACCTATTGCTTGTAAATTGTACAGTATGGACAACCTAGTTCCAACCAATAAAAAATTTTAGCAGCCAAATTCAGATTTTATTTTTATATATATGAAGAGGCCAATTTGAAAATTTAGCTAAATATTTATATAAAGTGGCCAAATTTTTATATACAAAGTGGACAAATTTAAATTTTTAATATATATAAAAATAAAATTAATTGTTTAAAGAGGCCAAAATTGCTTTTATATATATATATATAAAAGGTGGCCAAATTTCATATTTAATTATAAAAATACTATAACTTCAACTTGCTATAACTTTTTATAAATAGATTCAAAAAAATTTAAGACCGTGGAAGTGTTTAGCTTGTTTTGATTTAATATTTTAAGATATAGGTCATATTAGAGGTTGGAACCGGTTTTAATAATTCGGGTTTATCATGTGAATTTTGTGATATTTTAGAATTTATTAAAATTTTAATTGGATTAAATTCTAAAATATCACAAAATTCACGTGATAAACCCGAATTATTAAAACCGGTTCCAACCTCTAGGTCGTATCATCACTTCTGATACATCATATTTTATGCAATAAATTAAAAAGCTTATTAATAATATTAAATCTAATAAATGCTATTTTAAACTATACTATTCGGATCATATATACTAAAATATTAGGTTTTAAAACTTAATTTATTATATATTAATTAAATATTTTTTCTTATCAATTTTACAAATTTAAAAAAAAATTTAAATTACAGTATATAGTTTTTAATTTATAATATTTTTTTATTATACAAACTATATTTTTTTATAATTTAAAAATGTTCTTTATATTAATTTATATATAGGATAAAATTTTTTTAAAATTTTAAAAAAAATTTATTAGTATAATTTATAAATTAATACTTGTAAATATACAAAATATAGGGTGTGGCGACTTAGAGAAGTTGGTAAGTCGTCCCCCCAAGTTGCTGGTCTAGAGTTCAAATCCCACTGGCGACGCTTTTGAAAAATAGACCTGTGTTCCGGTAACTGTGTCTTGTCGATCAGTTGGGTACACTATCTGTAGTCCTTGGTTACCATCTTGAATGGGAGCTTTCGGGCGAAATTGTGTCTCGTTACACAGACAAATCCAAGGAACTGGAGAAACAGAAACCCATTTGGCAAGTCCCGAGTGGAGAGGTAGCTAGACTTTCGACAGTACCGGGGAAAAGGATCTTAGCGGTGACTGATCGGAAAACTGGACGGGCAAGAGCCCCTATGGCAAAGGGGGCCCACCAACCTGGCCGCTGGAGAAACCGGAGGAAAAGGTCATGTGTTATAGAAGCATGAACCAAGGAAAGGGAGACCTTAGGCACCTAAAGCCTGGCAGACCGATCCTTCCGGGCCAACTGGATTGGTAGTCTGGGATAACTGGAGAAAAGGATCCAAAGAGTGACTGACCAGGTACTGGGGTCTAGTGAACTTCGCAAGGGCAGTAGTAGGTAATGGTAGCGGTTGCAGGGCAACCCCCTGACTGCAAGTTGTTTGCCTCGGTGAATGCGTAAATTATTGAAAGTGTAGGTGAATACCTGTGGGGGACAGGTATTACTCTACCAGGTTTACTACAGGGGCAAATGTCCTCCAATAGGTGTTTGGCTAAAGCCTCAGGGTACTTTCACAGCGAATTACTCGTGAAAGGGTATATTGAGAGGAACATGGAACATGGGTAGAAGCCAGAGAGTTTAAATAGGCAATCCCCTAGCTGGGTTGCAGGTATGGCATCTAGTGTAGAACCTTCAGCCGGACTACTTAAATTAGACAACCAAATGTTGTACGTGTGGCTAGTTGTACTCTCGTTATACAAATGTAATATGTGGCACAGTCATATTGACCGGGCCAACCCGTTTGGATCAATAAAGTGCTAGGGTACCTAAGTGGTCACCTTAATATTAAAAAAAAAAATATATATATATATACAAAATATAGTAATTTTTTATATAAAATATACTCTTATAGCAAGTTTATAAAATTAATAATTAATATATTTTTAAATAATATAAATATAAAATATAAATTTAGAGGTTCATTATATATATATAAATTTTAAATTCTAAAAAAAATTTATAATTGCTAACTTTTTTATATATAAGTATTATTAATTTTACTATATAAAATTACTAATTTTTTATATAGTAAACTAATTTTGATAGCTAATTTTCTTTTTAGTATAACTTTTTTTTCTATATAATAATTATAGTTGAAATTTTGCAGGTTTATAAACTAATATTACACCAAGGCACTTGCATAATAGCACAAAAAATACTTAATTTTGATTGGTTAATTTATTAATATATAAAACTTTTTCAAGTTTTTAAATTTTTTTTAAAAAATTACCCAACTTTGAGATTTTTTTAAACAATATATAAGCAAAAATTGATTGGATTTTTTTATAAATATGTTTAATAAATGTTCAAATATTAAATATATTTATTTAATTGCAAGTTAATATGTAAAATTTCAGATAATTATATTTTAATTCAAATGTATCAAATTGGTGTATCATGCTTAATGAGATTACCAATAATATTTTTTGTTTACTATTTTTTTTGAAGAAGGATTAGCAATTTGAATTTCATCAATTTTATTGGTCGGGACTAGATTGTATGCATTGTATATTGTAAAATTTATTGGCTTTAAGCAACTATATTTAATTGAAAAAAGTATTTGTCACCACCTGCAACGCGTCACCAGCACATAAGGCCTTAAGGCCTTATTAATATTAAAGTAAGATTAAGTTAGAGTTAGGTTTAAAATTAATACAGAATTGCGAGAGGATCATTTTTTGTTAGAAGTGCAGTAGGAGTTATCTTAGTAAAAATTTGAGTTATAAATATACCTGTGACAAAAAAGGCGTGTTGCAGGTGGTGACAAATACATTTTTCCTATTTAATTTGTATTATGATTCAAAATTCTAATTTTTGACTTAAAAAGTTTTTGATAATGCAAACCAATTTATTTTTAAAAAAAACTTTCTTTTATATGGTTCTAGTACTATAAATTTTTAAAATTTATATTTTTTCTATTATAAATTTTCACTTTTATTATAATGAAATACAAATTATTAAGCAAAGTTATAATATAAATATAGTAAAATTTACTTAAATTGTTTTTTATATAAAATAATTAAATAAATTATATTAAACCCTTTCCTATCTTCCAAAATAATTTTATAAATTAAAAAAAATTACATTTTATTACTAAATTTGAGGTATCAATCTTTTTGTACCAGCCTATACTATAGATGCCTAACAAAACTGATAAGGCCTGACGAAACCCAGTTTTGCCATATAGGATCTTTGCTATCATAGGAAAATCACCCTTCGAGATTTTCTGATTAGGCAAATTCAGACCAACTTAGACCAGAATATCAGTTCTTATTTACATATAATCAGCCTTTACTTTATTGATTCTATAGTTTATTAAATGAACTATAGAATCAATAAAAGAATATCCTTAACTAGTGTTGTCACTTGAACATTTTTTGGACATTTTGGACATTTTTTCAAATTAAAATTACTTGAAATTTTATTAAGATAACCTATTTTAATTTTTTCACCAATAAGTCCGGCATCTAAAAAAATATATAATTATATATTTTTTTAAATAACTTTATTGATTAGTTAAACATAGAACATAGGCTTGGACGATTTTGGATGTTGAACAAAAAACATAGTATAGACGCATCCAAGTGACAACACTGTCTTTAACCATAATAGTGCGGTTATTCAAAAATCTTAATTTTTTTTAATTTAATTAAAAAAAAAAAGTGGTATTTATTTTGAAATTCCAAGAAAAAAAATAGTATAAGCCAAAATAATGTGGCTTTTACTGAAAAAAATAGCCAAAATAATGTAGCTGCTTATCCAAAAAGAAAAACTATATATTTAATTCAAATTCGTAAAGTGGGTGGGTGGGGTACTCTAGAGTAATTTAGACATGATTAGAGATGGGCAAAATACAAAATTTTTATTTTAGCATGCACATGCGCATGCATTTTTTGCATGCATGCGTGCATGCATGCAGTCATGCACATGGTGCCCATCTCTAGACATGATAAAAAGTATCGAATTTGATAAAGAGTATAATTAAGAATGGAAAATAGTAGAGTAATAGAGTATATGAATTTTTTTCCTAATTCTTAATGGTAAATCTTACCAAAAAAGAGTATTCATGGCAAATGTTTTGTCGAGATTATGGATCATGAACCTAACGGGGGAATATTCTGATAGAAAAATAAACAAAAAAATCTTAACCAAATTTGTATTATTTATATTATTGTTATATGAAAACACCGCAAATTCAAATATACAGTTGCTACCATGAAAAGCCATCAACTTTTAACTATAAAATTTTTAAACTTTTATAATTTTTTTAAAATAAAATAAACTAAAAAAAGTTTTTATAAATTTAATAGCCTTTTGATTAAACTATCAAATTTACAAATAAAATTTTTTGTACCTCTTATTTTAAGAAGTTTATATCAATTTAAAGTTATATATAGTTTAAAAATTTGGCGCTTATATATAAAAAAACATTACAAAATTTAAATTTATTAACAAAATTTTAAAATTTATTAATAAAATTTAAAATTTTCTGCATTTTTATTGGTCAATCATGTTACACTGCAGCTAAAAAATTGGGGCTTCAACAAATGGATCTCGAACTTACTGTATTTACAAATTCAAGACTTCGTAGAAGGAGCCAAAATCTCTGACATTCTACGGTTAATTCTGGGTAAGTTCTTGGTCCTGATGGTTGATATTCTTTATACCCAATCACTTTAAATAAATTTTTCCTAAGCTAACATCCGTTATTAATTAAATACCACGAATTATAATATTAAAATCAACATTAAATTTACTTCAAAAAATTTTTCACAGTTACGTGCAGCAATTTTCCAATGGTGATCTTGTGGAATAGGAGGTATCAAGGTTTTAGGGTCTTGTTTACCTCCTCGATGATCGCATCTAGGCTTGATACTGTTCACAAAGACCTGACCGAGATACAATGCAACTTTTTTCTATGACATCACATATTTCAGGTCAAAGCTGCATTAATTGAATTTCGTCAGCAGCTTCAATGAGCCGATAATTGGGGTGACATCTTGCGCACCAAATGGGTAAAAACGCTCTTCTAGCGGCTCTTTTTAAGATCATTTTATTTGTTCTTATAGCCTTCGATAATTGATTATTGCTTGTAGGTATAAGAACGTCTATAATTATTAAAAAAAAATAGAAATAAAAAAAAATAAAAAAATGAATAAATACAAAATTAATTTTTATTACGATTCTATAACTCTTAGTACTGTAGTGTCAAAAACTGAACTGTTCATACTTTATCAAATAAAGTGAATCTTGTTGTTCTTTAACCCACGCAAGATATCCCCGACTGATGGCTTAGTATAGTTTTTTACGTATAGCCATAAAAGCTCCATAGCCATCGCTTAATGATATATTGCAAATTGAATCCCAGGATTTATAATGATCGGTGCATTTCTTGAAATAACCGTGTTGATTTTCAGTCTGATAGCCTTGACATACTGCATATCGTTTCATGTCTATTTCCCTAATATAAATAAAAAAAATTAAAATAATAAATAAAATAAATATAATAAAAAAATAATACATATATATAATGCTCACGACCATTATTTGGAAAAACAGGACTACTAAAAAATCAATCCTCATCTCGAAATAATGTCCATGCGCATACTCTAATCAAAGTATTTAGCTATTTCTAGCATTTAAAATATACTAGTAGTATCACAAAAATGATCAAACAAAACTTGATAAATTCTTTTTATTTTTGTTCTATAAACATATAGAATTAAAATAAAACAATTCCGGTCAAATTTGGCTATATAGGTATCGTAAGATCACAGGTGCAATTTTAAATGCTAGGAATAACTAGACACTCTGACTCTAATTAACATGCATATGCACAAAGTAACGTGCAGGTGAGCATTATTTTGTGAAAATAGTAAATATGCAGAAATACTGTTCCTGATGGATCGTTGGTACTGTTCCTAATAGGAAAATCGATTAACGTACTATTCCTGATAGAGATATAAAAACTACACTACCGTCAAAATATAAAGCTACGGCATAAAAATCTAGTGCCTATTATTATTGCCCAGCTAATTATAAGATCAACATGTAACATAAAATTTAACAAAAAAAAACAAAAAATCAAATCTCCTCACCATATTGGCACAAAACAACCCATGAGCATTGTTTTTAGGCACATAATTCAAAAAGAGCTAATAATTAACCAAATACAGTAAACTATTAAAAGCTTTTGTTAAAATTATGTGTTTCAAATAACACTCATAAGCGGTACTATACTATTTTAAGAATCAATATTAGGTAAGTCAAAACTAACGATATGGATTAATCATGGGCTATGACTTCATTATAACCAAGCATTGCCATGAGAAATCGACTTTGAGGTTAGAGCGGTACATAGATTGTATTTTTTAATCCCATCAGAAACAGTACCAACAATCCATTAGGAATAGCATTTTTTGCGGTAAGTATAATAAAAAAATAAAATAAATATTATAAAATTATAAAATAATAAAGCATAAGTACTCGAATAATTTACCAGTCAATTCTACAAATGCATGAAGCATGTTCATTTCTTCGTGTAATTGCCCTAGTATAAGAACTAGCCAGGGAAACTTTTTTTTAATTTAGTAGCATGATGGTACGGGACACATCACAAGTTACTGCTACCCATTTGCGTGTTCCATCTTTAATACCCGTATTGTTTTTATGTGTAATAAAACCTTTTCAACATTTGCAATTGAGTTAGGATTAACATTAATTGGATCAGGAATATAAATCTCAGGGATATCGACTTCTTGATCAGTAACTTGTTGAGTAAGACTGATCATAGGAGTGGATACGGTACTTTGTTTTTCATTAATTTTATAAGGTTTAAAAATTAGTGGTTTAGTTAGTTGATCGGTTGTGTCATTTTCAATTTTCATTTCTAATGTCTTCTCTTTTTGAATTTCAGACAACGTTGGTAGCTGCATTTTGCAATTTGGACATATTTTTTTCGATTTTCAATGTTCTGCAGACACAATCGGGACATGCTTTAATCTTGGCAGTATTAGTTGGCATAGATACTGCAAGAGAATCGATTATATTAGTAGTTGATAATTTCTTCTCTGACAACAATGTAAGTATTTCTGCTAGATAAGTCTGTAATTCCCGTCAACGACTTCTTGCATTTGGGTGCTGATATCAAAAGCTCTTCATATTGCGAACTGTTAAGTGAACTATGTGCCCAAGGAGAATTAGTATATTGAATTTGTTTTGGGGCACTATATTAAAAGTGATGAAACTGGTTACAATATGGTAAATAACCGTATTGAATCCTCAGTCTAGATAATTTTTTTGTCCTTTTTGCTCATTATCAAACGTGAGAAATAACAAACCCTTAGGCAATTGTTCTTCGTGTTTTGACAATTTCCCAAGCCATTTTTTTGGATCTTTATAGTTCTAATGGTAGTGAGAAATTAAACTTAGCCTTGAGACTTGGAGATATGATCTTGCAATAATCTAAAAACTAGTGTAATAAGTTGCATATTTATGCAGCCCATCTTATTTGTTTTTTTAAATATTATTATTATTAAAAATTCTATTACAGATTATAATTTATTGTGGTATACACAATTGAAATTAAATTCGAATACCAATGTATATGGTTAAGGTTAAGTTGATTGCATTAAATTATCATCATTATTTAATGCAAAAAATTTTGTTATAAAACTTTTTCAATAGAAAAGAAAGGAATATATTTTTAGGTACATAGGTTTTTAAAAAAGTCATGTTAAATCACATTTTTACACAACAATGATCATTGGCCTCTATTCAGAACATTTTGAGTTTGATTAATTCTGCTAGTAAAGATGTAAAAACATGCCTTAGCATGGTTTTTTTAAAACTTTTAACTGGATCTAAAAATAGATTTCTCTCTTTTCTATATTTGATGGTTGAGTTAATATTAGTATATAAAAAATTTGCTACAAATTATTAGTTATTTTGGCGACCACAATATTTTGCTGCAAATAGTTTCTATTATGAATTGTTTCAGTAATAAATTCTGTTACAGAATTTACATGTTACGTATTCTGTTACTATAGTATGTAGTTAAGATCTGGCTAGTCTCCATTAAATTTTCCAAGCGTGGTGCAGCGCAGGCCCAGTACAATCAGTCTATATAAACTCAAAAATAATTTTATTAGTTGTTATATCATATTGGCAGTCGAGGCCTAAAATATAACTAAATCGATGTTACAAAACCTACTTAGCCTGCTTAGTCAATTAATGTTAAAATATTGCACATTTTGAGTATTTGGAACCATTCTGTTGCCTAAAACTCTTAAAAATATCACACATTTTGAACATTTTGAGCCAATCGTGCATACACAATGTGCATGATGCACATGCTGCACATAACTTGCACATGCTAACGTATATTAAATAATAATAATAAAAGAAAGCATGCTTGGATCTAATTGTGCATGATAAGCTTGTGCATGACCAATCAAAGGCACAAATATATTATATCAAAATATTAAAGCACACAATTGATATTAATTGACCATTAACTCTGAATTAGATTTATGATGTTAAGATAGTAATTGTCATAAATTTTTATGCTTTCCTACACCAGATTTATAGCAGTAATTGCTATATATTTCTATTGGCTAATTTATTTAAAAAAATTGAAATTTAGATTCTTAATTTTTAGACCAGCCAGGTTATAAAATCCAAGAAATTAATTTTGTATGGCCTAAGCATAGTTGTGTCAAAGAATGAAGTAATTATAAGTTAGATTTATTTACAATAAGAATATTCTTGTTCAAACAAAGTGATAATATTTTTAACTTTTAAAACATTATCAAAAAATATTTTGAGTGTAAATATTTGGGTATATTAAAAGTTATTTTTTAAATTTTCATCAACATTTGTATTTATATTTGACTTAAAAAAAATATCTTAAATTTATAATATTAAAGTATGGTAATTTTATAAATTTTTATATTATTGCATCCATAAAACGTTTAAGTAAAACATTTTTTTTATTGTTTTTTTTTTAAAAAAAAAAGCTAATGTGTAAAAGAAACTTTTTATCAAAGAATTTTTTTTGGAAATTGTACTTGTATCTTTTTAGCAATAAATATTATTGATATATTATTTCCATATTATTTTTATATAGCTTAGCAAATATGAAAAGTAACTAATATGAAAGAATTTATTACGTATATGAATAAATAAACATATTGAAAATATTCAAAATTTTATTAAAGATCTAAAATATCAGATATTGAAATTTTCATAGCTGATATGAAATAGCATTCCCATAATTAATTTAAGGTAGAGAGTACAATTTTAAAATTATATATAAACTTAATGGTAATTTTTTTTATATTTAATTTTATGAAAAATTATATTAAGTAAACTAATTATAACTCTTAAGAAAATTTGTAGAATGGGTATTTTTAATTCTATTAATAGTAAAATTATTAAAATTGTTAAAAATTCAGTAAAATATAAATTTTTAAAGATTGGATAATAAAACCAACTTATAAACTTGTGCAAATTGACCAATCAGAATTAGTGATTTTGTACAACCCAGAAAAATTTGGTCCAACCCAGAAAAATTTTGTGATATATACAACTATATTTTTTATAATATAATAATAGTTCAAAATTTTATCATAATAGATAAATTATTTTATTTATATATTGCGAAATTTTAATAAAAATTAATTGTAATTTGAAAAAGTTTTATTAGTAGCATATGTCAATTTTATATGAAAATTTCAAAATACCATATAAAACTATATAAAATTGGTCTACGTACCCTCTACCTTTAAAAGTAAGGTACAATATTAAAATTTTTATGACTTGCATAAAAGTGCAAAGATCAAAATGAATTTAAGCTGACACGAATCAAAATAAATTCTTGTTATTGGAGCAATTAAAGTATAATATTTATATTTTCATAGCTTTTTATGGGCTGCCATTATTTTTAATATAATAAAAAAAATGGATATAAAAAAAGTTTAATAATAAATTATCATAAACTTACGACCCATTTTTTGAGATACAACAAGTCAAGGTTACAGTTATGCCAAAAATCAGCATGATTGTGTATTACCATATTTATGCGAAATAACGCACATGGGCATTATTTCGAATATCAATCAACTTAGTAAAATTTTTATTGATAACTTTTTATATTAGCTATCTGACCAATAAAATTGCTTCATATGCAAATGACCCAAATGACTAATGACGCCAAATGACTAGGTCCTTTAAATTTTGAGCAAATGACCAGGTCATTTACCATCCCTGATTATGTACCTTAAGATCTGTACTAACCACACCTCTCCTAAAAAAATTATCATTTTCTCTCGTTAAAAATTTTTATCCATTCCTTATAATTATTAATTGAAATTAGCAATAATAAATGCAATACAAAGTTGAATATAATATATTTTATCGATATTCAGTAGAAACGTATTCTAATAAATCATGTTCTTAAAATTTTATTAGTATTCTTTATAACTTATGTTATTCAATTTTTGTTGTTTGATTTACCAATTCTGACCAATAGAAAAATATATAATTTTAATTACCAATATGGTAAAAAGATGCTTTGTATAAAAGATATAATAAATTCCTTGATTGGCGATGAAAGAAATATGATATCTTTATGTTGTATAACACCTCTGATCAAAAAATGCAGTATTATAACATATTAAACGACTATATTAAATTGCCAGTCATTTTACTGCGCCACTGCTATTGTTTAAAGTGGGTTTTTTTCCATCAAAATTACGAACTAATAAATACCGAATAGAATTTTAAATTTTACCACTGTCTTTAGTCATTTTTCCAACATGTTTAATATTTTGAGACGTTATACAGTATTCATAAATTCGGGTCAACTTTATTTACAGTAAACCTTCGTTATTTTAATGATGATTAAAGACAGTGGTAAAATTTTAAATTTCTATTTGTTATTGTTAGTTCAATGTCACAAATTACAATTTGGGCTAACTTTATTTACAGTAACCTTCGTTCAATGTATCTATTTTAATGATTATTAAAGACAGTGGTAAAATTTTAAATTTCTATTCGTTATTGTTAGTTCGATATCACAAATTACTTTAAGATTCTTAACGAACAGAATGCGTACAAAAGTAAATTATCGTTAGAATACTTAAATATTGATTATGTCTCTATATAAGGAGTAACGTTGAAAGTTATCTTAACGAACAGAATGCGTACAAAAGTAAATTATCTAACAATGTTTATGTAATCGTTAGAATACTTAAATATTGTGTCCCTATATAAGGAGTAACGGTGAAAGTTATATAAGTGTTTCAATCAATTTTTCGTAATATCCCAAGTTATTTTGACTCGAAATTTGCATTATAATATTGATTTGCATAATATACGCGTATTATCAGAATTATATATTATACTGTAAGGAGCTTCTTTTTAATGTTTTGTAAAATAGGTAATACGAAAACCGCTTCGAAGACAAAAATTAAATTAATCAATAAATAGGTCCATTTATGAAAAATGCTATAAAAAGAGTGACATATTTAGTTTTCAAAAATTACAGTAAAGTACAAAATGTCAAAACAGTTTCTTAGCTTTATTGCTAAGAATTTTCGATACAACAACCATTATATTTTCTTATTATATTTCTGCTTTGCTCCTGGCTTTAATTTTTTGATTTTTTTGATTATTGGTAGTTCTCTGTTCTGGTTGTCGGGTTTTCCGTATTATTTACAAGTACTATCCACAAATCTGAATCCATTTGCTCAGATAAAATTAATCGATTATTCACAAATGAAGATTCTTATCAGATTTGATTTCTCGGACTTGTAGTAGACTGGATGTATCATTCATTTTTGTTCGTAAGGATTTATATTCGATAGTTAAATGTGAATATATATTTTCTATAACCGAAGAAGAATTATAAAATTGATACGGTTGAAAAGAGGTGCTTTTGCAAATAAATCACTAATTATTCTATTAAATCGGCAATAAGTTAACGTATAATAATATTTTTCATTTATTTCTCTGTTGCTTATTTTATAAAATTAATTAGAAACAACAGAGTTGATCTGTAATAAATCATTGTGAATTGAATAATTTATTGGAACTATTTTTCTTGTCGAAATGGTGGCACTGGGGATATTACGATAATCTGTAGAATTATCATTTTTGTTGAAAGAGATAAATTTCATAAAATTCATTGTGTCTGATTCTTCAATAAATAGTTGGCATTTGTTGATTTCTCAGCCTAGTAGACAAGCTGTATCATTCATTTTCGTTCGTAAGAGATCGAGCAATAATAAAAATAATTGTCACCTGTTATTGCTTAAAAAAGAGAATAGATGTCATTATCTATGTTGCTTATACGAGAATATAGCCCTATGCGTTGATGAAGTCACGCTAGGGTTATTATCGCGAGGATAACCTGATTTGTGGCTTATATAAAATTGAGGCTTATATGAAAAAGGTAATAGCATATGATTGTATGCAATGGAGATTATGGTTGCATGTGATAATTTTAGATACGCAGAGATTATAAAGATACATGTGGGAGAAATGGTGAATCTCAGTGCTTTCTTTCTTCGCTTGTCTTGTCACTTGTTCTCTTCGGTGCCCGATTATAATCCGGCTCCCATCCCTCCCGCCCTCTCCATTCATTGCACCTAGCACCTAGTGCCCTGCCTGTTGTCATGTGTAATGAGTTGAGTGCGCCGCACCAGAGCGTGGGCTCGAACTTTCCGAAAAAAAAAAAAGAGTTGAAGTAGAATGCGCCGCAACATAGCGTGGGCTCGTACTCCCAAAAAAAAGGTTGAAGTAGAATGCGCCTCACCACAGCATGGGCTCGTACTTCCTAAAAAGAAAAAAAAAGAGATGCGCCACACCTTAGCGTTGGCGATCCTCAATTATGCTTCGTCACGTGATATATCCACATGTACATAAAGTTATTATGAGCACAGTATACATAGAGTTGTTATGAGCACAGTATACAAAGAGTTGTTATGAGCACAGTATGTAATAGCAAAAAAGAAAGTGATGTAGTGGAGCACTACTCCCATTATGTATCTTCATAATCTCTAATAAAGAGAGTGTTTCCGAGCGAGAATAATAATTTAAACCAAAACTTGTATATCCTGGAAAGTTAATTACCATTTAGCACCAAATTTAGTATTTAATATCGATACAGGTTAAATTACTGATCTTTATGTCTTTATGTACAATATTTTTTGCATGAATAAACTTTTTTTTTAACAATAGCGAACTTTTTTTTTCAAGAATAGAAAATATTAAATATAGGTAAGATGGTTATTAAGTCATTTTAAATGAAGTTAAAATGGGAGATGAAGTCTTTAAATGAATTAAAGGTAGAGATATGACCCGTTATTCACTGAATATAAATTTACTAATAAATCTAAAATTCTTGTTGGAGCACCTTTTTTTTTTGATGTCATAGTCAGCTTAATCAGGCAATCGCGATATGAATTAGATTACTTTATTGATCCTCCTCCGGGTTGATTGTTTTTCAAATCTTGAAATTATGCTTAAATTTTTATTAAATAATACAAACAAAAAAAAAAGGATTATTATACTTAAATAGTTTAGTAAACGTCACAGAATTAAACCAATTAATGTTAGTTAGAAGTTGAATTAGAGTGCGATCTTGTAACTGTTTCTTTTTATATAAAAAAAATAGTTCGTTCGGATCACATATCAAGCGTGTATTTAAATATAAAACCCCACAAAAATCAATTTTGCTCAATATACTTACTTCAAAAATTTTATTTAAGATAGCAAATTATGATTTTTATGCTAATATTAATTATAAGCTTAAAACAATTATTTTAATATATGCAAACTAGGGTGTCCGGATCTGAATAATGAACTATTGGTGATTAGATTTTCTTTTTGTTTGTTTTTTTTTTTTTTTTTTTTGTAAATTTAACGGATGTCAGAAATCGCATCAGTTAGAGCAGCAAAATTCTGGTGATTCTAATGCTAATATACTAGTATTTTCAGAGATACAATTTTTGAACTATTTTATTTCAAAATTTTAGACATATTCGACATTTTGTAATATATTTGATTGTGCATTTTTGAAGAAATAAAAGTTATAAAATGCTCATATTTGATATTATTTTCTTCCACAAACCCCCCTTCTTTTGGAACATAACATTTACGATAGGACTATTATCTTCCAGAGTATTTTCGTTAAAACTATTTCTCTCTGAGCATTTTCGTTAAAGCTGAATCCTTGCTCATTTTTCTATTTTTTTTTTTCACATAATTTTTTATCAACCTTGATTAAATTGTCTGGGTAAAGAAAATATGTAAATATGTATACCCGGATCATCAATCAACACATAAGACACCATTCCTTTCTAAGGCTGATTGTGTGTGTGTTCTAATCTCCGACGATCGTAATGTTCACGCATTTTAATTTCTTCTTTATTTTCATAAGTTTGGAAATTTTAGAATGCTTGCTTAGATATGAATATTGACTTTGATCTCTAAGTAAACTTCATCATAAAAAACGGTAGTCTGAACCTATCTTGGTGTATGAATAAAAATGCAAATTTTGCTTATATAAAAACACTTTCTAACCTTAACTCAACTACAACCTAACATGATCCTACCGGTAACCCTAAGGTTAATTAATAAGAGTCTCTTTAGACATTCCATAAATTAGGAAAGATATACAGAAAGCTTCAAATTAACCAAATCACATTGGAAGATTGCATATCAAAAAAAGCCAATTTTGAATGAGGAATTATAAAGTGATATAAATTTCTAAACAATTGAACATTTTAGAACCTGATAAGAAATGTAATATCGCCTTTCAACAACTTAATTTTTTTTCAACTTCTTTGGTATTCTCCAAGTATCATCTGAAAATTTTTTTCAAACCTTCAAAATTTCGTCTTATATTAATTAATTTGTGAATAATTTTTTTAATTCAACAATTGTTATCTCGAAACATAAATTTCAATAAATTCAATTATTTATTTGATCAATTTAAATATTTGATAGATATGCAATCTGTTTTGTAAGCATTAATCTGTAAAGAAAACAATGAATACTTTTAATTCACGTAGTAAAGAATGCATTTGTATAACTGTAAAATCCATATATTCGATTTCAATCACAAACATTTTGATAAAATGATTCTACGAATAAGCAAGAGACTTAAAGAAATTAAAATTAGGTGGAAGAAGACTTGTTATGTAAAGGTGAATGCATTAATAGGCACTCTTCGCAAAACTAGTACTTTTGAAGTTAAGAAAGATAAATTTCTGTGCAAACATTACATTCGTAGCTTTTCCACACCATGAAATTGTTTTTAGCTCTGATTAAAATTGATTTTTTGTGACTCTTGGAAACATGAAAAGAATTACTGTATTCATGAATAGTGGTGCAACATGATTGAATCATGCGTATGGTGTATTAACTAACCGATTGTTATTATAACGCCCTCTTTTCGATTATAATTTCTTCTGAATAATAATATCCAACATTAAATAGTTCATGTGTATTATACATAACCGCAGATTTTTGATAATATTCGGGCATATTATCCTTCACAATTCCAATCACTCACCAATTCACCAATTCACTGTTTCACCAATTTACCATTCACCATTTCACCAATTCATCAATTCACCAATTCACCGTTTCACCAATTCACCAATTCACCAATTACACCAATTACACCAATTCACCAGTTACACCAGTTACACCATTACCGATTGGTGAATGGTGAAATGGTGAAATTATTTCACCACTCTGATTTAATTTCACCAGCATCTATATTCTTACCATTATCGGTTGTCACTGTGAAAACGTTATCACGTAATTCTAATTCGTCCAATAAAGAAAGAATATTATCACCGATATTTTCAGCAGTATGAGGATAGCGGATGTGCTCAATGGAAAGTGTGATCGAAAGTTACGATCAAGATATGAACATATTATACCTAAAAACCCTTGCCGGTTTTTACCAGTCCATAAATCACACGTTAATGATATAGAAATTGAATCATTTTTTACTTTTTTCACGATTAACTTGAACGAGTGATTATATGCAATATGTACAAGTTTCTTTATAGATTTAATGCAGAATCGGTTATTAAACCAATCCGCAAGGTATTGGCATAATTGAATCTGACGTGGCTCATCATGGGTATAATAAGTTTTGTAGGGTACTAAGAATGCTTTATGTGAATTTTATATACAATTCTTAATTCTTTAGTGAAGTAAAGATTCGACTAGAGGTGCGATCATAAACTATTAGTTAATATAAATAAACTGTAGTTTAGTGTAAAACTGTAGTTTTATAATAAACTACAGTTTTATTTATATGTACTGTAATTCATAGTTCATATCTCTAGACTCGACCCGTTATGGTTTCGGACTGGAATTTCGAGTCAGTTCTGTTAATGGACCGGGTTGGATTTTAGAACCGGCCCATGACGAACTTGTAATAAGTTTTATTCACCAATTGATTATCACAAAAATATTTTCTAAATCTTGTGTATTATAATTAATTGAAAAATCGAATAAGTAAATTTAATAGTTCAACGTAAAATAATGTATTTTTTTTTTGTTTTCTGATTTCGGATCACAATTAATCAAAGAAATTATTGCAATAGATAATCTACACTTACTTATCTCACAATACAGGGATAATACAAACATAAAATTCTTATTTTTACACAATATTGAAAGTGATAATCTGTGCTATTGTTTTCTGATTTCGGATCACAATTAATCATATGTTGCACAATAACTCATTCGCAATATTAATTCTTCGAATAAAATAGTTAATACTAATTGTGAAAAAGATTAGAAATTTTTAGGCCCATAAAAAATGGCATGTTTAATTCAACAAATATTTTAATTTGTATAAATTAGGAAAAATAGCGTTGTGAAATGAGATTTAAATAAAATTTTCTCCATCGCCAATAAAGTTCAATAGATCCGTGAATTATGTCCTGAATGAAACCAATGAATATTAGCATTTACGTCAGTAATACTCAAAAATGTCAATTATGTTTAATTCAAACAAATATTTTAATTTGAATAAATTTATATTTAACGTTGTGAAATGAGATTGAAATAAATTTTCTCCATCGTCGATAAAGTCCAATAGATCTGCGAATGGTATTCGGAATGAAACTAATGGATACTAGTTTATTGTGCTGCTCCATTTACGTCAATCCAATCCGGTATTGAATCATCAAAGTGAATTACCAATAAATTTAAATTTTTTAATTGGTCAGATTGATGAAAATCAAAACAATGTAAATTACCATATTGGTAATTTTAATTATAAATTTTTCTATTGGTCAGAATTGGTAAATCAAAACAACGTACATATTGGTCGTGATTAAGTTTTATTAATGAAATTCAATATTTTCGCTCAAAATTGAAAAAAATTGATAGTACAGTATAAAGTAGTTTTGATTTAAATAATAATAAATTTAAATTTTATAGTTTTATTATTCAATAATTATCCTATTAATTTATCCATTTTGTCAATCAATAACGATAAAATATTTCGATAAATAATTATAAGGAATGAATAAAAAATTTTGACGAGAGAAAATGATTTTTTTTTTTTTTAGGACAGATCTTTAGGTACATGATCTGGTTTAATTGTGTGTAAATTAGTGTGTAATAAAGTACGATTTTTCTATATTCAATTCTTTTGAATATCCGTAAATCGAGAAAAAACATCTTCATGGGTGTGCCAGCCAATCGAAAGGCAATTTCATTTTTTTTTGGTTTTAATATCTGGATAGAAACTTCATAATAAACCAGAATTAACCAAAAGTGTTTGATGCTTCAACAATTAAACCTATTCAAAGAATAAATTTAATCTCAAAAATCTCATGACCTTTGATTAGTGATTTATCACGAAACCACCAAAAACGGATTGTATAATTATTTACCATATTGACGCAAAATAACAGACATGGCCCAAATTAAACTTAATTTAGGCCAAAACTTGAATTAGCCCTGCACGTTATTTTGTGACAATACAGGTGGAACATAGTTTTCTTTCCATAAGTTTTTGCAGTCTTTGTTTGAGTCCCAGGAAGATTCCAAAAGATTTGTGAAGACATGATTTGAAAACTAGTTTTGAATTGTTAATCATCATATTGTAGAAACTCAAAACATCTCCGTCGGGTTATGAATTGTCTGAATTTTAGATGTGGATAATCCCGAGATTTTTAATTAGTTGGCCACGATGGGCTTCTCTATCAAATTTCGTAACACCGTAGATGGCAGCCAGACTCATCCTGACGTAGACACCCAGCTTCGCTCCGAAATTTATTAGGCAGAGCTAGGCTCACGGTCAGAAGACCATATAACAAGTTCAAAAGATATACTCACGGCGAACTTAGACCCTGAATAGTCATAGCTATGTACAATTAGTCGTTGCATGTCCAGTTGGAAATCAAAATTGAACGACAAATAACTTAACATCCCTAGCTAAACGCACAAAAAGTTAGGTATTACTCAAAGCACTCCTATAATTTTGGGTTCTAAGTAAAGTTCTAGATAATATATTAGACTACTTATATCTAAAGTTTTATTTTATATGAATTAGAAAAAAAATAGTTATTTTATGTCTTAAAGTAAAATGGTAAAATTTTTTATTGCATTTTAGTAAACTTTTTATTTTTAATAAGAACCAAATAAAATTTATTAAGTAAAGATGTTAATATGGTCTTGAAATAAATATATTTAAAACTTGAGAACGTCACAAAATTTTTTGATAATTTTCGACTTGATTAATGATTAATGATAACATTGTAATTTATGTAAGTTACGAATTAATTCTACTAAAATTATTTTTCCAGAGTTACGAATTTATTCTACCAAAGTTATCGTAGTGGAAAAGGACTGCTACTGTAATATAGGTATGCAAAAGGGAATGTTCAATGTTTTGTTCGCGTTGAAAATCGCAAATTCAAATTTGATTTAGTATTTCGCGTTATGTTCCGTATTATCGTTTTAAGTAACAATATTAACACTGTATATTTTTCTATAAAAAATTTTTTTATTCATAATTAAAAATAACGTTCCATTTTGCATAGTTTACTTTACTCAAATAATCTATAACACCACTTGAAATGTCCATCTAAAAAGAAAAATCCAAGAAGTTAATATTGACAACAAGGATAATTATTAAAAAAACACATGCATGGTAATAATAATCATCTCATTTGTTTAGCCTCCGTTAATGCTGGTAGGAATTGTCATATGATTTGACCAACTTTAATACCAATATCGTAACTTACATATTGGCCATGTAAAGTATGTTGTAAGTATAGATGCTGGTGAAAATGGTGAAATAATTTCACCAGTATTGGTGAAATTGGTGGTGAATTGGTGAAATTAATTTCACCAGCGTCTATAGTTGTAAGCAGGGTTTAAAATTACGGTAATTTATAAAATTTTGTGGTAAGTTACCGGTAAGTTACCTTGAGCTTCCTCAGCAGAAAAAATGACTAAAAAACAATGAATCAAATTTCAAACCAATTGAAGAATGGTTAATGGTCTAAAAGGATTTGAGAATCAAAAAAATCTAAGAAAGCATGGATGGGAAGGAATAAAAATACACTTTATTGAGAATAATATAATGTGACTTTTTTTTTTTGCGATTCAATTAATGTAATAAATAATTTGAGCAAACAATTTGTCAGAATATCTACGTAATATAATTATAGCATAGATTTATTTTGCAAAAATTCATTAATAATCGAAAGAATTAATATATATAACAAACTTATTCGAATTTCTTATTAAGTAAAGCGATCGTAATGGGAAATATGAAATATGAACTGTACTCCTGAAAATGAAACTTCTGTTCGGAAAAATTTAAACTCAGCTACGTAACTTTTTTAGGGGTATACTAGGGAGGTTAAAACTTTGCCTAAGAAATCACCTTTTATGCACTAACAAAAAAAATTCCTTGCTAAATTTTAGTATAATGTCGCCTCTAACTCTAACCCTAACCCTAACTGAGATGTCACACTTTATTTAGGAGGTGACATGTAATAAGTAAAAGTGTCAGAAATGCGATTTTACTATGTATTAATCACTTTTCTCTAACTCAACCACATCCCTAAAAATCGGAAAGTCAGAAAAATCGGGTAATTTCGTAAGGCGCCCGCCCCCTTACTATAGAAAGTAGATATTCAATACACTTCTCATTAATTATTTTCAATTGATATCTGATATAAAGCAATTTAGTAATTGTAGATTCTAATATTGCAGTATTGTCTAAACTTATTTAAATTATGTCAATTTTATGTTTACATACTATCAATGATGCAAGAAAATATCTGAATATTGAAAGTTTTTTAAAATTACTTGATATCTTTATTGAGCAAAATGTACACTTAATTTCTAATGAAGAGAATCAAGATAATGATGATTGCACAAGATGCAAATATGAATTAATGAAATGCAAAATGTGTAAAATGAAAGAATCTAAAGAACCAATGTTTCCAACAAAATTGGCATTTTAATGCAACCGCGTTTTTTTGAAAGTCGAAGATATTAAGCAACAAAAAAATGCAAACATAAAGGAAAAAATAGGTGATTAGTTAATAATTTTAATGTCAAGATCTAATATTATTAATTATTTCACTAAAATGAAAAAAAATTTATTAGAATTCAATAATCTACTACAGTATTATCAATTAAAATAAATTTATAACTAGTGTATGGTTTCAACAAGTATTGTATTATAAATAAGATAATTGAAAAGTAATAAACTTTTGAGCACATGATAGAATTTCGTTACACATCGCTCGGTATGACCCGTTATTCACTGAAGATGAATTTATTAATAAATCTATTGAATATTCACTGGATTTTATTAATAAATTTAGATTCAGTGAATAACGGTACACATCTCTACTCGGAAGGAATTAAAAGATGTCAAAGTTGAAACATCTATTAAAAATTAATTAGAATTAGATTAGTGTTTATTGAACCTACATTAAGCAAATGTAAAAATGTCTAAAAAAAAAGAACAAATTGTTTAGCATTTAACAAATGAGAGGAAACTAATTTTCAAATTTTAATTCAATTACCAATTAATACAATCAGCACTACATACGAAATTATCCAATCCCATTTATTTGTCCAGCACGCACATTTTATTTGCATGTGGGTGTATTTACCTTAGCATTAACCTATGGCATTATTAAACCAGATTTTACAATAGCAATAATGATAGTATAAAAAAGATTTGGATTAGTGAACCAAAACTTGGGAGGTCGATTACTATTATATTTCTTTTTTTCTTATTTACTAGTTGTTTTTTGGTGGCGACTAAAACCGTGGGGCCGTAAAATCTTATGTTTAAATTTCATTTGATTCAAATTTTCATATTTTAATTGTCGTTAATAGAATTTACTCTATTCGTTGTCATTGTTATTCTTAAATTGAAATAATTGAAATTAATTTACAATTAATAATTGAGTGATAGGCTATCATTAATTTTATATAAATTCGGTATTTTGCTTATATATATAATATGTACCGTTATGAAATTAACGGATGATTGTTATTTAGAAATTATCAAAAATTTTGAATATGACCACCAAACTTTATATTACTGTCTTTTAGTCAACCGTACGTTTTGCCTTATTACATTGGCCTCTATTATGGGCCGACCCTTTATATAATATATCTAAGCATTCAATAAATATTAATATCTATTTACCTTTCTTATCTTAATGAAAATGAAAAGCATCTATTGACTTCGAGCACAGATCAAGTCGAGCTATCATGTATTTCCCAAAAAACATTATTTGAATATGCAGACTTTTAGAGACTTATTTTAGCTACAAGATAAAACATGCCACATCATTGTGGTATCAAAATACTCAAGATATATCTATGCCTAATTTAGAAAGTTCGATCTTCGAGGCTATTCAAAGTATGTTGTTTCGAAAATCTAAACGAATTAAGAAATTCAACATTTCAGTGATCAACAGTTCAACATTTCCTTCAATAAATAACTCATTGTTCTCTTCATCAAAATTGAAAGAATGCGCATTTATCCAAGAATTTATGAAATTATATTAAATTAATATTATTAGTTCTCTAAAATAAATGCTAATAAAAAATTACTTTATTTCTAGATGCGAATAATTTGAACCATAAAAATGCATTGATCCAAGAATGTATGAAATTACATTAAATTAATATTATTAGTTCTCTAAAATAAATGCTAATTTACTTTATCTCTAGATGCGAATAATTTTAATAAACAGGACAATAAAATTATTTCTCTCAAACATACCTGCAGCTATCAACAAGCAGAGTTTGATATGAAAAATTTGGCACCCTCCAAAAACTTAGTTAAAAAGACACTTAATAGATTGTATAAGATCGGATTATAAGAAAACTAAGTCAGATTTCGAGTTTAGCTCATGAAGTGATTTAATTTCTTGTATATAAAAACGAGATCGATTCATATTCGATCGTTTCTATTGTTTTAAATGTTAAATTTGTTTTGAATAAAATCGAATCCGTATCCATACATATTACACCTCTTTTAAAGGACTATTTTTCTAATTTTTGTATTTGTTTGCGAATTGTTATTTAGCTATCCAATAAATAACGTAAAACAACGATTCAAACTAAGGGAAATCTTTAGATATCGTTCCTATCCTTAATTTTGCTGAATTTATTTTCTTGGGTAATTTTGGCCGGTATTATATGCCATGGTAGGGTTGCATAACTTACAGTAAGTTATCCTAACTTTCGTAAATTAAATTTTAACTGACATAACTTAGTAACTTACGCATGTAATTATAAACAAAGCGAGTGAATCTTAATGTAAGTTAGAATTTTTATATGATTAATATTACGCGTAAAACAAATAAATAAAAAATGACGCGTAACGAATCATCCGAATAGAAGTCTGTAGTTGGCCATTCCATATTTAATGTTCCAAAAACTGTTTTATTTACTCTTTAAATAAGTTGCCCGAAGTAATCAAATTCAAAAAATGAAGTTCTAAAAATTCTTCAACGTGTGAAAATTTTAAACTAATTATACTGTACAAATACCTTTTTTTTTAAAAAAAAAAGTAAAATAAAGTTAGTCCTATGGAATTAACTGCAACAAAAATAATACAATACCGAATTTATATCAATTGAAAAGATTTTCAATATCGTTTAATCCTTTTTTCAGTATCGTTCAATCATTTTTCACATTTAAATAACGTTTTATTTCTGATATATTCTTTAACATAAAGTCAGCCCTGTATTGTAATATGTAAATAAAATAAAAAAATAAATACCAACCACATTTATTTATTTGTCAATTAATCGTCTTCATATCGATATTTTTCATTCTCAGTCAATAAAATTTGAATTTTTATACCTATTCCTAGCAGAAATGAGATGATAAAATGGACATTAATTTTGCGACTCATTATGACCAATATTAATATCGAGACAATTAGATCTCACCTTTTAAATAACGGCCACGTCTCAGAGCCTGATCTTATTAGAAATATCCCACAGGCTTTTTTCTGTATTTTAGATTATAGGCATGTTTTGTGAATTTAATTATTGCCGAATATTTTGTAAACCGGTTTTCACTTTCACGTGATAATTATCATTCTATATATATTAAATTTTACATGTGATAAAACATGTGATTATTATCGTTTATTAATAATGATAATTTTATGTCGAACTTATTCATTATCTATTCAGTATTATTTTATCTTAGATCTTGCAATTCTTACATAGCGCTTGAAGAATTACGATGATTCCTAACAATAGTTTGAGTGCACATAGATATTGTAACTTATCATTATTGTTACCTTCATTAACCAATTTATTTAAAATGTCCTCAGTAGTTCAAAGTTGTGATTTTTATTTTTTTAGCAACATCTATTAAATAAAAATAAGACATACAATATATTTTTTTTTATTTAAAAATTTAGTAATTCTAGTTTATAAGGAAACGAAATATCAGATAGCCTTCTCAACCGATATATCAAACAACCGAAAAGGATTACAACAAATTGCCTGAAATAAAACAATTTCGACACGAGAAATCTTATTAATTAATTGCCATCTAATCGTTTAGTTTTCTTTCTTTTAGCTTCGGAAGTTCCCAAACCAACTCTTTTTTTCCCTTTTTTTGTTACTCCACCAGCGTTCATATTTTCTTCAAATTCGGCCAAATCATTCTAAAAAATGACAAATTTTATTAATTGCACAATTTAAAATTATGTAAATATGAACAAGCATAATTAACAACACTTACATTCCATTGATCTTCAAATGCTTTTAAATCATCCCTCCAAAATTCTTTAGGAGGTTTTGCTTCAAGAATTTTTAATTCTTTTTCTTTTTCATTTTTCAAGGAATTAATTCTTTCTGACTGTGGGACAATTTCGTCAATAAAAATGTCAACATATTAGTTTTAATACAAAGTTCGCATTGGATTTATAATATTATATTACCTCTTCTTTACTGAAAGCCCAAGCAGGTGTTGACATAAGATAGTTATAACCACTATCATTTGCGTATTCTTCATCCGTTTCACTCGTTTCTTCGGAACCATATTTTATAATAGGTCTTTTATGAACCTTATCAAATCCATTGGCTTCTAGTAATTCTATTATGGCTTGTTTCCTCAATCCTTCAAACTCAAGTTGATGTTTTATTTTTATATTAATAAAACGAACTTTGTTTGCTAGCTTAAGACATTCGTGTTTCACCTCGGCTATCAAGTAATCTTTTCTTTTAGAATACAAGTCTAATCTAATATGATAAAATTCTTGAAGAATATCCTCTGGAGTTTGGTACTTTTTCAAACGTCCCTCTGGATCAAAACAAACCATATTTGATGTAGCAAGAGTAGAAATGATCTTAAACTTTTTTGCAAGATCCTTATCACTAAGGTCAGCAACTTCTTCTTTCAGCGAAATATCAAATTCTACAGTATGAGATTTATGTTCTTCATCAAATTTATTTATAAATCCCATAAACTTGTAGATTAAATCTTTTTTATAATTCTGCGTCCAAGTTCTAACCGGTAATTCAGTAATCTTTATTTCTGTAGGAGAGATTCTTTCAATCACACCGTTATTTGTATATTTGTCTTTATCCAGTGGCTTAATAATACCCTTAAAACCACGATACCAAGGATGCATTGGTTCTTGTTCTTTACCTTCCATTAAACGAAGTAAATTTTTAACCAAATCCATAGGATTATAATTTGGGATATAAGAACTCCATCCTGTTCCGATACCTTCTGATCCATTCACAAGGACCATTGGCATAATTGGACAATACCATTCCGGCTCGATAACTTGACCATCATCATTAAGATACTTTAATAAATTATCATCAGATTTATGAAAAATTAGTCGTGTGATTGGTTGAAGTGCTGTATTAATGTAACGAGCGCTTGCGGCGTCTTTCCCACCCTGTGCTCTTGTACCAAATGTACCTCGTGGTTGCAACAAATTTATATTGTTAGATCCAACAAAATCATAAGCTAAACCAATTATCGTAGATGTAAGACTTTGTTCGCCATGATGATAAGCCGAATGTTCGGATATATATCCAGCTAATTGAGCGACCTTGACTTCTTTGATAAGATTCCTCTTAAAACAACCATACATAACTTTACGTTGACCAGGCTTGAATCCATCAATTACTGAAGGTATTGAACGAGCATTATCAGCCATACTATACAATATTAATTCCTTATTAATAAAATCAGTTATTGTAATTTCATCAACACTATGATCCATATAAGTTCCAGGTTGATAAGTTCGCAACCAATCTTTACGATCATCTGCCTTTTTTTTATTAAATGCCATGTCTATTAATGAACGTTCGTCTTGTTGAAGTTCACGAAAAGGTTTCATGTGAGTTGGTAAATCACTAAAATATTTCGCATCTTTAGCTTCACTAATTCCAACCCCTAAAATATAATTTAATAATATAATTAGATAAATTAGATATATACATATATATTAATCCGCAAAACAAATTACGTCATATATATATAATAAAATATAATTACTTTATAATATTTTATGGTCCAGCCTTTTCCGTCATCATTTGATGATTTCCACTGTTCATATTCTGGGATCGTGTAGAATGAAATTATCTCTTTGGTTCGATTATGAGTACACTTTAAAATCAAGAAACAAATTAACAAATTAGAAATTTGAATTTTTTAACGACCAAATTATAATATAACTTTTTATACCTTGACAATAGGTGTAATAAATTCGCGTAAAAAATCAGGAATTTTCAATAAGGAAGGATAAAAATGATCCAAAAGATTGATAATAAGTCCTTTAATATGACTTCCATCATAATCCTGATCAGTCATAATCATAAGGTGACCATATCGTAAATCTTTTGTGGATGTATACTGTTTATTGTGTTGTAATCCAAGAATTTTTTTGATATTTTGAATTTCTTCATTACTCATTATTGATGTATGTGATGCATCACGAACGTTTAATAATTTTCCACGAAGTGGAAATACACCAAAGTTTTTACGACCAACGACAGAAATTCCAGCCACAGCAAGAGATTTAGCTGAATCACCTTCTGTAAGAATTAGGGTACAATTTTGAGCAAATTTGCCTCCAGCATTACCAGCATCTTCTAATTTCTCGATAGAAAGGACACTTGATTTTTTTGCACCATCTGTTTTCTTTAATTCTTTATCCTGTTTTTGTTTGACTTCTTCAATAATATCTGTGATAATTACAGATTTTAAAACTTTGTTTATGAAATTTTCACTAAGAGTGCAAGATGAACCAAATGAGTTTTCTTTTAAACTCATAAATTCTTTAGTCTGAGATGTGAAGCTTGGGTTTTCAATTAAACAATTAATGTATATGGAAATATGATTTTTAACTTGAAATGGTTTCAATTTAGCATCTTTTTGCTTTTTCTTGACAGTTTCCATGATTCTTGTAACCAATTGATCAATAACATGATTAACATGTGTACCACCCTTCGTAGTAGCAATACTATTTACGAAGCTCACTTGCTGAAATTGACCTTCTTGACTTGGAGTGAAACCAACTTCCCAACGTTCATTAACCTGTTCATGTATTACATCTGGTGGTCTTGCAGTTGAATCTTCAGATGGATTTGGAGGAGGAGGTAAATATTTTTGAATATATTCCTTGAAATTTTTGATTTTAAGTCTTTCATCATTTAAAAAGACTTTTAAATTCTTAACACATCCAGCCATATCGAATACACGCTTTTTTAATAACGCGATAATATCATCCGTTAATTCCGTCAAGCCGAACTTTGCAAGATCCGGTTTAAAAGTTATTTCAGTATATTCTTCTTTCTTTGAGTATGAAGTTAATTTTGCATTTTGTTTAACGCTCATATTATTCTTGAATACTTGTCTATACTTTTTTTTAACAGTTGTATCGGTCGTTTCCACAATAAATTCAGTACTAAAAATGTTTGTTAATTTTGCACCATATCCATTACGACCACCCGTAACCTTTTTTCATTATCATCATAATTCGATGACGTCAAAAGGTGGCCGAAAATCAATTCAGGAACATAGATATTTTCATCTTTATGCATCTCGATAGGAATTCCTTTACCATTGTTATATATTGATATAAGATTCTGTTCTTTGTCAATCTTGACTTTTATAATGTTCATTGAAGGATCCCGAATCTACAATAAAATTGAATTAATGATTATTTTGTGTAAATTTTTTAATAAAAAATTTGAAATAAAGCTTGTACCTTATTATCAGCAGCGTTAACCAATATTTCATCAACGATCTTGTAAAGTCCTGGAACTATAGTTACATCCCTATATACCATAGAATCCGATTCCGAGTCATAAACCCAAAGTTTTTCAGTTACACATTCAACTGACCCAATATAAGTGTCTGGTCGTAATAAAATATGTTCAATTTGCGTCTTCTTTTGATAGATTTCTTCTACAGTTTTTCTTTTATTTGAAGCATTTGTTTTACTTGAAGAAGCTTCTGACTGTTTATTTTCCTTTAATGATGGAGAAAAATCGTCAACATCAGAAAATTCCTCTTCTATTACTTGAGTTTTCTTTTTCGTTTTAGCGTTTTTTGTCGTCTGTTTCTTTTCTTTTGATACCGACGGAGCATATTCGTTGGCAGAAAACTCTTCAGAATTATCACCATCAACGTCAACGTCAAATATAGATTTCTTAGCTGTCTTTGAAGAAGCCTCCTCTTCTATTACTTGAGTTTTCTTTTTCGGTTTGGTGCTTTTTGTCGTCTGTTTCTTTTCTTTTGATACTGACGGAGCATAATCGCTACCAGAAAACTCTTCAGAATTATCATAGTCAACGTCAAATATAGATTTCTTAGCTGTCTTTGAAGAAGACACCTCTTCTGTTTTCCTTTTCGTTTTGGCGTCTTTTGTCGTCTGTTTCTTTTTTTTTGGTGCCGACGGAGCATAATCGCTGCCAGAAAAATTTTCAGAAATATCACTGTCAATGTCAATTATAATTTTCTTAGCTGTCTTTGCTCTTCTTGTTGGTAGTTTCTTTGTCATTGAGGTTGACGGATAATAATCAGAATTCTCACTATCAGACATAATGGTTATGTTAAAACTAACTTTTAATTAACCCTCCTAACTCTAAAAAATGTGTCCAAAAAATTTATTGTTCGATAAATCCAATAAACTGTAGTTTATTTTAAAACTACAGTTAACCACAGTTTTACAATAAACTCAGTTTAATTATATTAACTAATAGTTAATACGTGAACAATTCATGATAGTATTATTAAAACAATATGGTTTTTCCGTGTTCGCGATGTGAATGGCAATTTTTATTAAATAGGGGTTTCTCATTGTTTCTTATTTCAATAACAGTGACGACAGTTAATTTTTTATGCCTTATTTTTTAGTTCATTAATTTGCCTACTGAAGCTTCAATGGCTTCGTCTTTCTCTTTTAATCATGAATATATATATATATACTAGTTTACTCTAAAACAGAAAAACTATAGACTTTTCGCTAATCATTCTCGCATAGCAACACGAATAAAATAACCATTGGTACGTAATTTTTTAAGTAAGTGTGAAGAATAAAGTAATAATTACGCAAACAATGTCTAATAACTACGCGCGTTTCTATGCTTAATACCCTCACCTAATTAAAAGATACAAAGACTTAAAGATACAAAGACTTTTCGCGTAAAGATTCTTAAGCAATCCGGGTGGGAATTTGGTTTATTTTTCTACAATGGTAATCAATTAGTCATATATGTAAAACACTGTTAATCGCTCTCCTATTATTACTATAAAGCAATAATTTTTACGCGTCATTAGGTAAATTTATTTACTTCTCTTGATTTCTACAAAGTAGGTATTCAAAAATTAATTAAGCATATATGTAAAAGTTATTTCACAATGAAACAAGTATTACGCGTTAATCGCTCTCCTTTATTACTAATAAGCAAGAATTTTACGCGTCTTTACATTTATAGAACACGGCCTTTTAACTGTTTAATAAATCCTTTTTTGTTTAATTTCTTTTTGCTCCATAATTAAACAAAAATAACCATTCGGATAAAAAGAACTTTTGCAGTAAGTACCATTGCTTTAAGAAGAGTCGATAGTCAATGAACATCGGAAGTGGTGCTTAAAAGTGAACCAATATTAAATATTAAAACAAATGAATTGGTTAATTACCAGATTGGATCGTTTCTTAAGAAAATGCTATAAATTCTAAATAACATTCACGAAATGGTGATATGATATATGATTTCGGTTATATTTGCTTAATAGTTACACCGATTTTGAAAACTATTATTTAAAGAGTCTTTCACTACATTCATGCTCAAAAAAATAATAATATTCAACAACATGAATAAAATCGTAAATAAAAAAAATAAACTTGAGAAACAAAATCTTTTAGTTCCAGTCAAAAATTCGAATTCTCAGATAAGTTAAAGAATTATGGTGATTACAGTAATTATAATTTCTTTAACTTTTCACTGAAAAAATTTTCGTTGAAAATTAGGTTAAATTTTATAATGATTTTACGATTTGTTTCAAATTTTATTTTTTTTATCTGTTGTTGTGAATAAAATTTAATTATTATATGCTTGAAATGAATTTAAATAAACAAATACCAATTTATATGTCTATTTTGCAACTTCTATTATTTGCATTTTACATAATGAATTCTTTGAAGAACTTCAAAAGCCTTTGTAAGATCTTCAGACGCGCTAGCAATCTTAAATAAATTATCTATAGCATCAAGATATTGACTTTTTGCAATATTAAATTTATTTTCAGCATTAACAATTTGATTATCTTTGTAAGTTTTTATTTAAGAAATCTTGCTGAGCCCTAATTAAAGTATAGGGTTTTTTAACTAGAAGATTCATATTAAAATAATTAATTTAAAAAAATCTTATTGTTGTTAGTATTATTTTAGAAAAATAACAATTAATATAAGGTGCAAATAATTTCATTATAATGACTACATTATATATTGCAATGTAATTTTGAGAATTCAATAGTTCATGAGCTGTAGTATTCTGTATAATGTATATTAAATCTATTAATTTACTAAACCGCATCAATTTCATTAAGTACTTCCATTGAAGTTCATTAAACCATTCAATTATTATATTAAAATTCAATTAGAATGCTCAAATTATTTCAAGCAATTTTAAGCCCAATTAAATTGATCAATTTAGATTTGTTTATTTAATTTAATTTGAGTTCCTAGAAGTTATCAAAATTTTCAATTAAAAACGTTGCTTTTTCATTAGTATTGAATAATTTTTATAATAATAAAAAAACATTGAAACTTAAAGGAGTTAAAAATAACTTTATTATCTTTATAGGGCTTAAAAAAGTTTTTATGGCATTAAGTTTAGAAGTATTACTATTATTTTTAATAACTAAATCGATGAAAGTTTTAGTATCAAAGTCACTTCTTGAATATATTCTTGGTAAAATATATTTGTAAAGTTCAAGCTTTTTAGTAATTTCCTTATTTAAATTTTTTGGACGGAATTTAAAACTATTATCTATTTCCTCTATTGCTTCTTTTTATTGTTTAGAATTAAGATTGTTTTTATTTTTCTCTAATTGATTTAGTGCATTTTCCCTAACATAACTTCGATCGATTTCAAAATTTTGTATATAATCTTTCAAAATTTCAATTTCGAAACGTCTACTATAGGTGTTCATATGTAGAACGAATCTCATCATAAATCTCGTCGAAAATTTTTAATTCTGGATGATTTGGGCAACATATAATAGGAGACTTTTCAAAAATACATCTTTTGATTATGTTACTTCTGAAGCAATTGAAATGGAATATATCTCCACAAATAATTTGAATAGAGCATTTTTTGAACAGTTTTTGACCACATAAATCACATTTTTTATTGTTTAAGCTTCTATTTCTATGCTCTTTGCACGGATCAACGTAAATGTTTATATCTTTTTTTCCTTTTCATCTGTAAAAGATATCAATCATTCAAGAGAAATCGAAACGTAAAAAAATCTCAGGCAATGATGATTCAAAAAGCGTTAAAAAATATACGATAAAATCACAAACCGCAGAAATTCGCTAAGTATCTGTAAAATCTTGTAGCATTTCCAAATTCAATATGTTGAATACATTATTTAGAAATTATAGACATCCAATGATGAAGACGATGAAATTCCTTCCGATGAAAAAATTGAAATTGTTGGAATGATCAATGAAGTTTTGGCAAACCGAACATATTCAAAGAAAGCTGAAGAAAAAAAGATAATTTTATATTTTGTATAAGTATAATTCCGGAGAAACTAAAATATAATTGGAAGCAAATTAAGTATAATTTCGGGCAAAATTAAAATAAAATTTCATGCAAAATAAATATAATTTCATTAAAAATTAAATAAATTCTAGCAAAATTAGGTACATTGCAAAGTATAATTCCGGACGAAATTGAATTAAGTATAATTCCGGGTAACTAATATAATTCGAGATAAATTGAAATATAAATTAAGGAAATTATGGTATAAATTAGCGACTTTGGTTCTCTTTAATTAGAAAACATCCAAATTTGATATTATGAAAAAATCTATAGTGAAACCAATTCTAAATATAGTAACTCTGGTAAACATAATTTTGGTAGAATTAATTCGTAATTATAATAAACATAGCAGATAATTTTGGTAGAATTCGTGGCTTGGTAATAAACTTAATAGTAAAGATAATTTTGGTAAAATTCGTAACTCTGGTAAACATAATTGTAAACATAATTTTAGTGGAATTAATTGTTGCTCCTGTAAACAATCTTGCCCGAATACATTCGTAATTCAAATAAGTTACATGTAGTAAAGTACACGTTGGTCATTTGTTTATCCATTGAAATTGATGTCATATGATTTGGCCGACTAACTATAACAACTCTAATCGAATTTTGGCCGAATTAAATTCAGATAAAAAGAAATTATCCGGAGAAACAAATATAATTCCAGGCAAGCAAGTTAAGTATAATTTCAGGCAAAATTAAAATACAGTTTCAAGCAAATTAAATAAAAGTAATTGTAAAATAAACTTAATTTTTAGGCAAAATTAAAATTAAGCTTTCTGTTTAGAAAAATCCTGTGAATTTTTTAACATTTTTATTCATATAATTCAATATTGAATTAATGTCCCTTAATATTTATATTTTTCGCGAATTACCTACCATCTTTTTTTTTTTTTTTTACAGCCAATGTTGATCTAATGTGAGTCAATTATCGCCTTGGAGTGGAAGGTGTTTTTAAGATATTTTCACTTAAAAATTCCCCAAATTTACAAATCCCTCAATGTCGTCAGAACACTCATTATTAAGTTTTTGAACTTCCTCTTCAATTTTTTTAATCTGCGCAATGAATTTTCGAACCGTGCACTAAAAAAATATACAAGAACTCGTAAATAAATTGCAACTAAAATTGGTTACATTTATAAATAGCTAATCTTAACTTTAATGCAATACAGAAAGTCTATCATTTGGCCGGCATGCTGAATTTCTGGCTTTGAAGGAATATTATCATAATAAGTCCTATAAAATCTTTTTTTGAAAATAATTATTTAATCAAAGAATTTACAGTTTTTAAGTACTAAGTTGGCTTCTTTTTTTTTTTTAATTATTTAATTAAATGGTTGAATTCATACCTGTGTTGAAAGCTAAAGTTGATAATTGATATTTTAAAGCAATAAAAATCATAAATTGGGACGCGCGAAAAATATATAAGTAATTACATTTTACACCAAGTTATATTGGTTAAACTCGCGAAGAATTCTGTTATACGTAATTTGTGAAAAGAGCCTTACCAATTAATATTGTTTTAATAGAAGAGATAAATTCACGTGTCATATTTTTTTTTTTTATTTTTTCTCTGTGAACTTTTATTATTTGTTTTTTTTCTCTGAGTGAACTTTATTATTTGTTTTTTTTTCCCTGAGTGAACTTTTATTATTTGTTTTTTTCTCTGAGTGAACTTTATTATTTGTAAAATTTAAACTAGGATCCTTTACTCTTATCTTTTTCTCTTGATAGTTTCTATCAATTCGTTTATTTTTCTTTTTTTACTTCATTTGACGTTTGATAATTCTTTACCAACCAATAAGCCTCTAATCTCTGTGAACAAGTTGCACAAGTAATTCAAAATACAAAGACAATGCAAACTATTATGATTGCTAATTTGAACATGATTGCCTTCTTTTAATAACTTGAAATAATCAATATGAGAATAAAATTCATTATTTTAAAAATTAACTTCTTAGTTTTTACAAGATACATGACTTCTGAATCGAAACAAATATATTTATAAAACTAGCCAAATCTATTTTTACAAATAGCTTATTGTATTCTTGCCAATTCGAAGATGTTACTTAAGGGAACAAAAAGAATAAATGTTAGCAAAAAATTAATAAGTAAATAAAAAACAGTAACAAAAAAAAATAAAAAATAAAAAACAAACTTACTATAACACAATCTAACAAATGAAATTTGAAAATCGTCTCAAATAATATAAAAAAATAGACTAACTATTAGAAAAATACAACCAAAAAGACATCAAACCTGAAAAAATAAACCTATAAACACAAAAAAAAATAAACCTACTTACACATTCTATCCATCTATCTTATTCTTCAGGAATTATTTTTTCTTTTGAATTTTCACTGCATAATCTGAATCTGTTTTACACAATTCACATTCACCAAAAAAACTAGATAACAAAATAGGAATGTTATCCCAACTACTTGTAAATGTCACGATCTTCGATGTAATTGCCCCAATTCTCAAACACAAAATTTTGGCGTAATAATTTGTTGCATATTATCCTGTCCCTACCAATGGAATCATAAAAAAGGCATGTATAGAAATATCATTTAGAATTTTATTGCTAAGAAAGGAAACATTATTTATTTAGATTAGATGTGAGTCGTATTCATTGATAAGATAACTTATATAAGAGTAATAAAAGTTATATTTTGTTCTGAAATTTCTGAAATGAAGAAAATATTTGTTATTATATTAATTTTCTTTGTAGTAACATCGAAATCTGCACTTTTATAACGTCTTGTTGTGTATCGATAAAATAGCATTCTGGCTGTCGAAATAACAGCAGTCTTAAAATATTACAAATTTCCATATAAATTAAAAGTCCAAACGCGCAAAAACCCAGTAAAATAAAGAATAGTAAACATACTCGTAATTCTAACAATAATTGCATCAACTCAAATACTTGATCAGTCTTGCTTTCAAACAGGGGAATCAGTCTGACGCATCTTAACAAAATGATAATATCCTTCTTTGGCTTTGGAAAAAACATGAATTGATAGATACCGTTCTAATATAAAATAACCAAATAAGAAATTTAGAAATTTATAATGAAAATATTAATTAATCTTTCTATATAACTTGCCTTTAATGTTAAGGCAAAAAATTTTCGTCAATTCTTCGTATTCATATTTTTTTTTTCGCTACCGTTGATGGAAAAATCCTCAAAAGCATCTTTAGCGCCACGTGCTGTCTATTATGGTCAGAAATTTGTTTCCGCCAATCCGATTCAGGTCGTCCTGTTTCCATATTAACTAATTCTAGTTCTTTATCACCGACTTTCATGCGTAACATAAAATCAGGTTTATTTCCATGTGATTTTTTACGAGCCTTACTAGAAGGACTCTCAATTTCTCTCCTAATTAAGGATGATAGAATTAAAAATTCCAACAATTCAAATTATTAGATTAAAAAAAAAAGAAAATATGGCCAATTTGTTTTATACATCAAAGGGATTGGTAATTCTGCAAAAGTAGCGGTTAGCAAAGGTATCATCTCGTGATATTATAAAAATTTTATTGGTTGATCGAAGATTAATAAAAATATCGAATCACGAATAAAAAAAAATTAATATGTAGAAAATAATTATATCTACAATCAAGTTAATACTGGCAGAAGTCTTTACAATAAAATCTCAATAATTTAAACCTAAAATTATAATCTTATCACAAACAAAACCGAACAAAATCAGAAAAACTCCAAAAACTTCAATATATTACAAATCAAAGAAAGAAAAGAAACAAAAAATAAAAAATACAAAAAATAAATGATTAAACCTATCCTATAATGCTAATAAACAATAAAAAAAAAGCCAAAAATAACTTATAATGTTCGTTCTAATATCAAACTAATTAATTCTATTTAACAATCGTTACAAGGTTAAAGTATGCTACAGTACTTTTCTTTAACTCTTCTCATGAAACTATTATCCTTATGGCGCTCAGCTTCATATTATTAGCCTATATTATAGACAGGATTCTTTATTAGTTAAGATTACAAAAATAAGAGTTCACAAACAAAAGACGGCTTAAATTGTTGGGTTTGATTAATTTATTATACCTATACTATAGGCTAATTTTAAACGTCCAAACATACCTCTCATCAAACTTCCAAATTACTTCGCGGATTACCAAATTACTTTGCCATTATATAGACCAGAAGGTGCTCTTTCGCTTTCATTTGGTATCAAGTTTGGCCAATTCGTCTCTGTGGCTCCGTGGCTGCCAAACCATTTTTATAACTGCAAAACGTTATGCGAAACATATTGTGTAACATTTTGTGTCGATCATCCAATCAAGTAGGAGGATATAGGAGGATATAGGAGGGTCACCAAAATTCAGGGTCGGGTGCGTCGGATCTAGATCGGCGTTTAACCCTGATTATTTTTTTATCAAGATAATACTTACCAGAGTTATATATTATTCTAACAAAAATTATTTTACCAAAGTTACAAATTAATTCTACCAAAACTATGTTTACCAGAATTAATGATTAAAATTCTACCAAAATTATGCTTATCAAAGTTACAATTTAATTCTATCCAAATTAAGTTTACCTGAGTTACGAATTAATTCTACCTAAATTATTCTTATGAGAGTTACGAATTAATTCTACCAAAACTTAGCATACCAGAATTACTATTAATTCTACCTAAATTATTCTTACTAAAGTTACGAATTAATTCTACCAAAACTAAGCTTACCAGAATTACTAATTAATTCTATCAAGATAATGTTTACCAGAGCTACATACATATTAATTCAACCAAAATTATGATTGCCAGAGTTACGAATTAATTCTACCAAAATTATGCTTACCAGAGTTACGAATTAATTCTACCAAACTTATGCTTATCTTACCAGAGTTACGAATTAATTCTACCGAAATTATGCTTACCAGAGTTACTAATTAATTCTACCAAAATTATGCTTACCAGAGTTACGAATTAATTCTACCAAATTTATGCTTATCAAAGTAACCAATTAATTCTACCAATATAATACTTACCAGAGTTACATATTAATTTTACTAAAATTATGCTTACCAAAGTTACAAATTAATTCTACCAAAACTACATTTACCAGAATTACTAATTAATTCTGCCAAAATTATCTTACCAGAGTTACAAATTAATTACACCACAAAATTATGTTTACCAGAGTTGCATATTAATTCTACAAAACTATGTTTATCTAGAGTTACTAATTAATTCTACCAAAATTCTACAAAACTATGTTTATCAGAGTTACTAATTAATTCTACCAAAATTATGCTTACCCAAGTAACTAATTAATTCTACCAAATTTATGCTTACCAAAGTAACTAATTAATTCTACCAATATAATACTAATCAGAGTTACATATTAATTTTACTAAATTATGCTTACCAAAGTTACAAATTATTTCTACCAGAACTATATTTACCAGAATTTTAAATTTAAATTTTTCTTTTGAAAAAATTTTTATTAGCTGTTAAAAATATGCAACAAGTTAGATATTATTAACTTAACAGAGCTTATTATTATATCATTATTATATTTGGCAAAAAAACATAGGTTTCTGTAAAGATATCGATGTTATCGTGCCAATTATGAACATGATTTAAAGTCATTATTGGCTAACTGAGTTTTAATTCGAGATTGTTGTGCTTATGTAATAACGTATAAAAATAACAAGAAAAAAATCCATGATCATAAGAATTTGCACGATAATAAAGGTTACCAGTCAAAAGCTTGAATATTCAATTAAGATTTGGGCCGATTTTTTTTGATCTCAAATCCATGGTAATTTTGGCCAAATTTGCAGATCATTTGGCCTTGGGAGATGAGTTTTTAATTCATTGTTTTGATGATCTAGGTTACACCATATCTTAACGTTAACTGTTAACAATGTTAACAACTCAAAATGGCGAAAATCTTTTTAATGAATTTTTCAGAAAGTTAGAAAAACAAAAAAAACTCATATATATAGATATTGTTCTATTACAATTTTTAGAATTTTGCAAAGGAAGGGTTGCTCTTGAGGTTAATGATAGAAAGGTTTTGCATAAAAAATATTTGGAAGGTTTAGATGCTAAGATTAAAGGTATGTTAAATTTTTTACGCTTAATTCTTCTATAATCCTGAATTCACAGAATACCTTTTCTGATAAACCTAATTGTTGTCATATTTCTAGAAACAACTACGAAAAATAAAAAATTTACAAAGAATGAACTTAAATCTATTAGAGATAAACTTCCAGTAAGCAATAATGATATGAAGAATCAAAATTATATGAGTGTACAAGTATTATGAACCAAGAGACTACTAAATTAGTTTCGTTTCAGAGATAGTCTGGTTATGAGGATATTTTTGACTGGTATGCGAATGTAGATATCCTTATGGGACCAAGAAACTACTAAATTAGTTTCGTGTTAAAAATTGTCTGATTGTAAGAATAGCCTTAACAATTTTTGACTGGTTCTTATTTTTATTGCAATATGGATATCTTAAAAGTCTTTAAGGAATCAAGAGACTACTAAATTAGTTTCGTGTCAAAGATTATCTGGTTACAAAGATAAACCTTACTATTTTTGACTGGTTCCTACTTTCAATATAACACGATATCTAGTGACTTGACAAATATTTGTTTACTATTATGGTTTTGGTTCTTATGATTTCAATATATAATTTAAAGCTAATTAATTTTGTAATTATAGTACTAATGCTTACATCTATTTTTTATAGAATACCTTTATATGTTACGATGTAATGAATTTTTGGACAAATATTGCGTATCTGAACGAAAAAGATGAAAATCGTAAGATTATTTATTTTACTTAATATGATTAAAAAATTCGATTAAAATTTTTACAAAATATTTTAATTTAGTACCGGAGAACAATATCAATAAGATAACCATTATACAAAAAACTTTGAATAGCTGTAGAGATATTAATGAAATAAATAGCATTTTGAAATTTATACAAAATGTGGGAGTAGATCGGATTAAAGAAATCAATAATAACATTCAACAAAATCAAAAGATTGAGACGATCGAATACTATTTAGCACAGAAGGTAAATTAAATATTACATAATTACAATTTATAATTTATCATAATCAATTTATTCTTCTGAAAACTAGAATGGCAATCCCAAGTGGTTCATCAATAGATTAAATGAACTCTCCAAGTATCGTGAACAAATTCTTAAGTATTCCTTGTTAGATCCTTTCTGGTGTTATATTGTTGATTTTGGAAAAGCAGATTCGATTTGGAATAAAATATATGAAAGATCTTTACTAGACCGATTAAAAACCAAGTGCTTTCACCTAGACTTATATCAAATAGATGATATAATCAGTATTGTAGATCAAGCATACAGTGATTATAATTTTAGTCATGAACCACCTTCTATAGAAATAAAATCTCTCAATAATAAACAAAAGAAATGGGCGGAATTTATTCTCATACGATGGTAAGAATTTAAAGAGTTTAAGCTTGACCATGGTTTATTAATCTTTATTAAGATTTGATTTTTTAGGATAAGGCAATGGATTAATCCATATGATAATATGCTTGAGTCTGATTTAGTTTTAAATTATATATTCATCCCTTTGGAAATTGTTCTGAATAAGTTCTTATTTGGCAAATTTCATTTACATGGGTAATTAAATTTTTTTTAAAAATATTGTTGAATATAATAACATAAATTTTTATTTATAAATCTAATATATTAGTCCAGAACATCCAACTCAATGTTCTTATGAACGAAAAAAACTATATCATCGTCCTCCTTTTGCAGAATGGCCAAAAAATCTGAAGGAAGCAGTAAATTTATTTGAGAAGCCCGAAGACGAACATTTTGATGCTAACGATTCTGTTCTAGAAACAGTAGCTATTATTCAGAATAATGGGGATGAACCTATCTATATTCCAAATGATAAACACAAATTATTATCTTTTGATACGGCCAATGAACAAGGTGTCACACTTTTTCGTGTGTATAGTCGAAAAGTTGACACAGCTATAACATACTCTCCAGAGACTGGTATAAAATTATACCTCCTAATATGTGAAGCAAAACGTCTAAACAAACATCAAGGTGGTGATTACAATAAACTATGCAGAATGCTCAATGATGCTGCAAATAGCTTTATTTTATACTGGGCCAAAAAATGTAAAAAGGTTACTAAAGAATTAAAGAAATTGTTTTGTGAGTTTCGGTGGATTGGGCTATTTTCATCTGGTATGTAACTCAGTAAATTTGTTTTAGTTGAACGTATTATAATATCATTATTAATTTTAGATGGAAAGTTTAATTTAATGATATACCAAATATGTGAAGAAACCAAGATTCATTTCATTACATATCTAAATTCTTTTCCCGTTTCAATTCCGATCTCAAACATGAATCATGATATGGCAAGCGCATTAGAGATATTTTTACAGATCGAGGTTAATATCAATAGTAATAAATATTATTTTTACAATACCATTATTTTCTTCATTGATTTGATTAAATTTTTAGGACATTTTTCAAATGAACCTGAAAGTGATAGAAAAAATTCAAAAGATCGTAGATCAAATTAATATTGAAGAATCTGAAAATTTTGAAACGCCTCTAGAATATCTAAAGAAGGTCATTGGTGAAACACCTTCTACCCCACATAAATAATTTTTTGGTTCTCATAATAATGGTTGTAATATCTAAAATGCTATAAGAATTAATTTGTATCGGTATTAAGCATGATATTTCTAAAAAGTGCAAATTATTTCAATAAAAGTTCCAAACGAGTGTTAACATTTACTTTAATTCGCGTATTTAATAAAGATTATAATATATAAATTATTGAGAATAGTTGTGTTTGTAGTCGATTTCCAAACGAGTATTAACAATTTTTTTATTTCGCGTATTTAATAAAAAAAACTTTCTAATTACAATATATAAATATTATTGAGAATAGTTGTGTTTGTAGTCGATTTTCATTAAAGTAACCAATCAGATTCGATACATTACCATTTTATACGTCACAAAATCCCAACCTGGGTCACCCAGGTAGTAAAAGAAATTATAATTCACAAAACTTTTAGATGATGGAAAACTTACGATTCTCAACTCTGTAAGTTTAACTAATTTAAAGACCTCCGCGTGGTTTTTGAATATTCCAGGAAACACTTCTTCTTTAGCCAAAATATATGGTTGGCCCTTTTCTGTAATAATTTAGCTATACAACTTTTATTAAGTTCATAACCTAAATTTGTTCAAAATTAAATTTTACTATTACTTAATTCTCTTATTTTTAATTTTCTGTATTCGAATATAATAACGTGCAAGCGCACGCTATATCTATTTTAATTTGTTAACACTACATAGATGTTGCGAAGTGGGTGTATGAGATTAGGGGGTCATAGTAAATTCTCCATAATAGGGGTGTGATTGTCTTGCCCTGATCAATGCCATTTTTGACTGAGTAGCTGTTGGTTAGGCCAAGGTTGGTAATTACGCAGTTGGTGCGGTCAGTGAGTAAGTTGGTAAGAATATTGATAAGAGGTGGTGGCATATGATGTGCTTTTTGAAATAGATCTGGAATAACTGAGTCATTTATACCCTCGCTAAGAAAATTATGGACATCTCTCACCATCCTAATGACGAAAGATTATACAATGAATTAAATGGGCATTTTATTGTCATCACAGATCCATCTATTCAAGAAATAATTGATGGTGATTGTGAGTTTTTGTCGGTAATAATGATATCATTCCCGAAAGGCATTGTGTTCGCGAGCACATTTGGCAGACCTTTTCATGGTATTTGGCCTGGTCTACAGGAAATAATGATAATTGGAGTAGAAATAGGAGTAATATAGTTAGGCACTTTAGATATTTTTTAGTACATCTATTATCTTTGTACAAACTCTTCATTAAAGTTTTTAATTCTTTCAGATTTTAATATTGGTTTAGAAGATGGAAAAAAATTAGCTAATGCTATATGTAACAACAATACTTTAACTTCTTTGTGTCTTCGTCGTAATCAAATCTTATTGTCCATACTATCAGCTTCAACATCATACTACCGGTTCTCAAAAATGGTTCTAATTAATAATGCCATAATGGTTGTGCACTATTTCAATCAATACAAATTATATCGAGCGTGCTGCTTGAGAACACCTTTGTCATTTGTCATCACTGTATAATACAATGTAATACTGCATACTCCCTTTAAACAACTCAAGTGCCTAGTTGTATACAACATTTTCCATCATGCATTTCATTGCATTCCGTTTCTGATACAGCTGTAATTGCAAAATTTATCATACACAGCGAAAAGATTTACACAAATTTAGATGTACAGTAAGTATCTAATACTTGTTGTAATCTGTAATGGTATTTATTTATATAAAGTGTGTATTATCGATGAAAATTTCACCTTTCGTTTCAAATTCACTTTTCAAATTATCTCTTTAAAATTCGCTTCGCGAATTATTCTTTCATTTAAATTTTCACATTTTGTCTTTCAAAAGTATACTTTAAATTCACTTCTCAAAAATCACAAAATTAAATTTCAAATGAACATTAAATTTTTTACTATCATCACTGTTCTGTTTATTCTTTGCGGTATAGTTTTTCTTCTAATTTACAAAGACATCTTGTAATTGCCATTAATTCCTTTTATTTATTGTTTAGCCATAAAGCATGGAATAAATGCAAAGCATATAACTAAAACTTGCCCCAAAGATCTAAAACTATGTGATAATACTTGTGTTGACATCACCTATGACGATCAAAACTGTGGATCTTGTGGCAGTGCAGTGCTGTATATTATCCATTTCTTTTTTTTTTCTAACTGCTTAATTATAAATTTCATTGCTAATGCTAATTTCCTGCAAATGATGTAGTGTATTGATGGCTACTGCAAAAAGGGAAAATGCATTTGTCCTTACGGTCTAAAAATGTGTGACAGTACTTGCGTCGACACCAACTTTAATAATCAAAACTGCGGATCTTGTGGCAACGCTGTATATTTCTTTCTTTTTTTTTTTTTTAACTGTTTGATTATAAATTTCATTGCTAATCTCCTGTGAATGATGTAGTGTATTGATGGTTACTGCAAAAAGGGAAAATGCATTTGCAATTACGGTCTAAAAATGTGTAACAGTACTTGCGTCGACACCAACTCTAATAATCAAAACTGCGGATCTTGTGGCAACGCTGTATATTAATTTTTTCTTTTTTTTTTTAACTGCTTAATTATAAATTTCATTGCTAATCTCCTGCGAATGATGTAGTGTATTGGTGGTCACTGCAAAAAGGGAAAATGCATTTGTTCTCCCGGTTTAACATTGTGTAATGGTACTTGCGTTGACACCACCTCTAATAATCAAAACTGTGGATATTGTGGCAATGCTGTATATTATTTTTCTTTTCCTTTATTAACTGCTTCATTATAAAAATCATTCTAATCTCCTGTGAATAATGTAGTGCCTTGATACTCAAGCTTGCGTAAACGGAACATGTATTTGCAACATAGTATGTCATTAATTCCTAACCTTTTTTTAGCAGCTTAATTATAAATTCTCTTTTCTTACTCCATTCAAATACGCTTGCAGTCTGGTCAAAGCGATTGTCCAACCGCGTCAGCTTGTGGAAATCCTCAATTCTGTGGAAATTCTGGATGTGTTTGCATTCAACTTGCAGACGGAACAAATTCTTGCATTATTCGAGCAGCGATAAAAGTCAATTGTTCAAGTCCTTGCGATTGTCCACACGCAGGACAATTATTTATCAATAGTCCCTGTACAGCAGGCGTCACTCTTTGTGCATTTCCTTGTGCATTCTCACAATCTTCAAATTTACTACCCGCATCTAGTGAAAATTCAGATTATATAGTTTAAATTCAGTAAATCCTTTTGTCTCATGAAGATTGTTTCAAATGCATTTTAATTAATTGAAATAGTTGCATTTTCTACTATTATAACTATTGTATACTGTTAGAATTTCTTTAAATCTGTGAATAACTATATTCTAAATACTTTATTCTTCAAAGTTCAGTTGATTGGACAACCGATACTGCCCTTAATCTATTCGTACTCTTAATAACTTTATTACTTATACTAGATATCTCAGATTCATTATTTAATATTTTTTACATTATGACACATTTGTGAAATACCCTAAAACTTGAAAAATTTGCTAATACGTAAATAGTAATTTTGGCTAAGATAGTCAATGCTTCCCAGGTTAAGGTGTGTCATTATAATAAATTTATATGTCTAACGAAATGCGTCAAAGAGTGGGAAGATGGGTTAGTCTGTGGGGAAAATGGGTTAGACGCAGTGTTATTATAGATCGGAGAGTCAATAATTTATTTTTTGGGTTCAATATTAGAAAATCGATAATAAATTTTGTCCCCAAAACTTAAATTTAGGGACAAAAAAATAATAATATTGGCTGAATTGATGATGATAAAGTTTTTTAGGAACAAAAAATTGAACTGAAAGTTATTTCATTCCTACGGCTCTTGGATAAAGACTTAATTGAATGAAAAAATCAAAATTATTTATCAGGTGTTTATCAACTAAACACCATATATTTTTATCATAGTTTGTGAAATTTCCACCAACATAATAAATAAGAGGAGGTAGTGCCGAGGCACATGATTTTTTTTTTCGAGAGCCAACCCTAATCAGAGGAAACGATTGTATTTTAAACCAATTCTTACGCTTTGGCTTATAACTGTAATCAGGATACAATAAATTATGGACTTGTTTTGTGTAATCTGCTAATAGTTCGTAAAGTTGTTTAGCCTCATTACTTTCTTTTGACCAATTTATGCTTGCTTCTTTTGAAATAAAATTAAATTCGCTTTTTACATCGTTTCTGTTATTAGTAACTGCATTTAAATTCCTTCTATATAATATAAAGCTATTTTGGGGTCTTGGAATTTGACGTCCTCTTCGATTTATACTTGGTGCAATAAGTTGATCAATAGGTAAGGCTATTGTTTCATTAATTTTTTCCAGTGTTGACTGATCGATATCTCCAATAACACAGTTTATGATTTCAATGATTTCGTTTCTATTGAATTTATTAAATTTTGGTTGTTTTTTGTCGTAATTATAAAAAAACATTTTAAGATTTGTGCCTTTTTTCATTTGAATTTTAATAAATTCACTTGAATTAATATTTATAGTTAAGAAACAATACGCTAAATATTTAAAACTCGTCTCATAAATTCTAATGATTTTTTTTACATTTTGAATTCAATAATACAATACAAAATTAATTAAATACACATAACAATAAGAAATATTCTTTTCGCGCGTTGCATAAACTCATTACAATTTATACTTACCAATACATTTCAAATTTCAGTAAATCTGGTAGATCAAAGATTCACATGTTAGTTGGCTAAAATTAGACACACTAATTTGTTAGATGTTGGCCATGGGATTAGGGACTAATAGAGACAATTTGGGCCAGAAACAAAAGGTAATACTGTAGTTATTGTCGCGGATGATCGTGAATGGTGAAATTTGGGGTCTCCTTTTGAAAGTATAAACCCCATGAAATCTACTTATATTCTTTTCTAAGAAACTCTAACCCTAAATTATAACCTATCACTAAAAAAATAAAAAAAAGCTAGGATAATACACCATAAAAAATTCTAAATTTTCATATTAAATTAGGTTTAAATTTCACCATCATCCGATCCGTGACAGGGTAAACTTAATTAAAATGATGATGTATAATCATTATAATTCAAATAAAGATCAAATTTATATTAGCTTTATCATATTATTTATCATATTCATTTTAGTGTTAGGGTTTCCACTTTTTAATTATTCATCATAGTAAATTCAGGTTTATCATCTTTTTCAAACATCAAAGTAATCATTATTATAAGACTAACTATCGCATAAATTAAATATAACCACATAGAAATAAAATTTGCTGCTCGAATCTCAAGCAATTTTACTTTTTGCAGTTTTCCTAAATATTGCAGATCTATAAATATATAATACTGTTATTTTGTTGTAGAACTGGTTTTTTTACTAATAAGGTTATTCGTTTTTTCTTGTTTGCACGAGAAATTATTTGAACAGAAATTTCTTAAATTGACATCGTTCGTCACCTTTATACTCTTCAAATCATTTCATTTACATTAATCATTTATTCAGAATGTGAGTATAAAGAACATTTATTAATAATTGGAATTAAAAATAGCAAAGCAAGTCCATAAATCAAGTAATTAACACTTATTTACCATTACATATAATTATTTCATTCTCATTAATCATTTATTTAGTGGGTGGGTATATTAATCATTGGAATTAAAAACAGCAAAGTAAGAGCACAACTCAAGAACATAATGCTTATTTACCATTACGTAATACCCTTCAAATCATTTCATTATCATTAACTTAGTCGGTAGGTAAAAGGTTATTTACATTGATATAAAGTTTAAAATAGAATTTGCAGTTGAAATAAAATATTATATATTATTATTATAAAGCGAATCTAAATATGGAAAATGTGTATATTGTAAAGAAGATAACACGCAACCAGCATGGTGTTTATCATGCGATCCTGACATAACAAGATGGACAAATAAAAATAAGGCTATTGACGATTGCATAAAAATATTTCAAATTAGAACCTTGGCATATGAGGATGCGATTGAATGGATTTCATATGATAAGCTAGATAATATTACAAAAATTGGCGAAGGAGGATTTGGATCTATATATAAAGCAACCTGGTTGAATGGCATACGAAAAATCGACGGCAATGATTTTAATTATGTTAGGTCACGTGAAGAATCCAGCACCGTTGCACTCAAGACCTTGTCTAACTCTTTAAAGGAAGTAAGTTAAACCTGCTTATTCAACAATTTATTAAATAACTAATGATTTAATTTATTTAATTCATTTGATTTATTTACTCAATTATAAAGTTTGAGGATCATGTAACATGTAGCTTATTTGGTAGTAAACTTAAAATTTATGGATTGACTTTAAATACAGAAACAAATGAATATTTTATGGTATTTCAATATGCCGATAATGGAAGTCTTCATAGGTTTTTAGGAAAAAATTTTTATAATATTAGCTGGCAAACTAAATTAAAATTACTTTTTGATATTTCTAAAGATTTATATCAAATTCACAGAGCAGGATACGTTCATGCTGACTTTCACAGCGGTAATATTTTACAAGATGAAGGCATTAGTAAAAATATGCAATCTTACATCTCAGATCTAGGATTGTCCAAAAAGGAAGCTGAAAATAATTTAAAAAGCGAGATTTTTGGTGTTATGCCTTATGTAGCGCCAGAAGTTTTATTGGGTCAAAAGTTTACAAAATCTGCAGATATTTACGGTTTTGGAGTTATTATGTCTGAGATGTCAACTGGCCAAAGACCTTTTGATGGCCATGATTTCGATTTAAAACTTGCAATAAAAATTTGTAAAGGATTGCGGCCAGAATTTGTCTCTGGAACTCCAAAATTCTATATTGAATTGGCTAACCAATGCATGGATTCTGATCCAGAAAAACGGCCTGATGCTGAGATTGTTTTGAATAAACTTGAAGAATGGAATAAATGTATAGAAAGTTCAGATAATGCAAATGAAATTAAAAAGCGATTCTTAGATGCAGATAAAATAGCAAAGGAATTGCCAATTATCTCGCCAAAACATTCTAATAATATGTATACTAGCAAACTTATCAACACACAAAAAATATCAGATGAACTTTTTAAAGTCCAGGATGACAAAATCTAAAATAATTATATTACACAATTTTTTGTGATTAAGGTTAGGGTTTGGTTGGTCAAAATATAATGTGGTGTTGAACACCAGTGTATTAAATTATTTCTTTATTTAAACTAATTATTTTGCTGCATAATTTTATTTTAAAATTAGATTGTTGAATTTTTTAAATATATATATATCTGATGTATATTTGAATACATTATAAAAATAAATAATAAAATATATCGTGTTTTATATTTTTGCTAGTTATTTATAATATAAATTGTTAAATATAAATGTTTTTTTAGAAATAATTTACTCGTAACCACTGGTTTTTGTAACAGCATCAGATCTAGATTAAAATCATAAAAGGCAAAGAACGCATTTTCAATTAACGTGATTTTCGAGATCAATTGGTCAATTAAAAACATGGTATTATCTCAAAATTTTGTTAGTAAACCGCCTTTTTGGGGATCTAAAAAAATTCTCGTTCAATTTTACTACTAGACACATTTTCTAACTCAAAATATACACAAGCCTGTGCTTTTTTGTTTAACAACTATTGTCACAATTCTTCTTTGAAAAACCGTGACTGTGTGGTATACAAGTAGTAACAGAAATGTGTATTATGTATAAGTCCTGTGTCACAAGAATATTGTGAGGCTAAGCAGGTGGCAAGGCTTAAGATTTGTTCGATTCGACATTTTTATTTATTTTGTGTCACAAGAATATTGTGAGGCTAAGCAGGTGGCAAGGCTTAAGATTTGTTCGATTCGACATTTTTATTTATTTTTATATCTATTTCTATTTGTTTATTATCTTAAGGCTTAATAACTAGACCTGTACTAAAGCTTAGATAAGTGTCTGAAAGAAGGTTAAGGCGTAGAGACTAGGCATGAGTTAAAGCTTAGCAGAGGGAAACTGTAATGTAGTAGAAGATACTGGTAGGGCCCAAACGCTTAGACTAAAGTCCATAAAGAGAAATTTAGTATAGCTAAACCAGATAAAAGGCACTGGTAAGGCCCAAAACATGAAAATAGGCCAAATAATCTGTTAATGTATCCCTCAGCATAAAAGAGCTCTTCGAATAAAGCTTCAGACTTCGATTGTTTATTATATAATAAGAATCGGGATCTCACTTGTTGTCTTTGAAGTATATTAGTTATTGTTGTAACGATTCATAATTATAACCCCCGATATTGTTAATTAATCATTTCAGTTGTGTTATAAGTACTGTGTGATCAATATACTTAATTACCGATAGATATAATTAAGTACCTCGATCTCGGAACTACTCACGTAATCACACGTGTATAAATTATTACTAGAATCGACCGTATTATTTATTTTATTATTACAGATTTATATTATACAAGTTAACTATTGAAGCTAAATTGTGCCGATGTTGTGAAAGCTCTCCCGAAACAATAGTAACACTATTGACCTTCGAAAATCAGTTGAATGGAAAATCGATCCTATGCCTTTTCAATTTCAAGGCAAAGTCCTAAAACCTAATTGTCACATCCAGTAATCTTGGAGTTGTAATAATGCTTACTAGGTAATCCAAAATCGGAGTTTGAATATCGAAACTCTGACGTCATGTATGTAACAATTAAGTTTTAGGACTTCGCTTTCGCGATTTTGACCTAGATTTCATACTTTTTTTTTTTTAAAAAAAAAAAAGATGCAATTACGCTTATTACATATAGTTGCTGTTCAAATATTGGGGATTTTGAATTTGGGCCTGAACATACTAGGACAATAGAATTGTTCAGCTATATTTAACAATTTTATATAGACAAACTAGACAAATTAATTTGAAATAACAAAACTCCAAACCTTAGTCAAATTTCAAATCTCAAACTTTAGTCAAATCACAAATTTAAATTTGGAATATTATTTATACTATGCAATTTTGTGGCTTAAGTAAAAAGAACTCGATTTAGTTCTAGTAGGTCAGCTCACGGCATTTGAATATAAAAGTTAAAATACAGTACTAAAGAAAATACTAAGCAGAAATCTAATTATCAATTTAATAATGATAGGTGTGAACAACTATTTCCATATATTTATGTAGGAAATTAAAGAATCGGAAAATTCTAATTAGTAAAAATTTAAGATCCGATTAGAGCTAGCTTTGAAATTTTTGGAAATCTAGAAAATTTCAAGAATTTTCCCTGATATAGTCTGTATTTGTTCACACCTTTTTACAGCTGTTTTTAAATAGGTGTGAACAACGATTCCCATACACCTATGTGGGAAATCGAAGAATCAGGAAAACCTTAGTAAAAATTGAAGATACGATTAGAGCTGGCTTTGAAATCTATCTTATTCAAATTAAGAAGAATTTATTAAATAAATGATTAGTTGAATGAATACATGGCAATACAAAGCAAATTCCTAATACAAAAAATCGTACAACGATTGATCAAACAGTATCAACTTTAGTATCAGTAATTAGTTAACATTCATAATATTCTTCTCCAGATCAATATTTACAACACAATACAAAAAATCACAGTATAATTTTTTAAGAAACAATAATAATTACAGTCAGACCTTAATATAATCACCAGGTTGGTAAACAAAAATTTGATTATAAAAGGTTGTGACTATATAAATATTAAATTTTATATGTTTTATAATAGCTAGAATTATAACAATGCTGTGATTATATCAAGAGTGACTATAACAAGGTCTAACTGTATAATATTTTCCTTAATGTAAACTTTTAATTAAAGATGAAAAATTATCCTGATGCAGAATTAACATCTAAATAAAGCCGAACTCACATCTAAGTTTTGGAATTTTTCTTCATAAAAGCAACCACCTATCATATAAGATTGTGCTAAATCTTAATTCTATGTTGAAACAAGTAATCATAATGAGGTTTGCTTTTAGCAATTAAGTCATAAACATGTTGAGGATATTCAATTTCTTCTTCAACATTGATTGATTTGTCAAATCCTGTGCTTTGCATCACATTCCTGTTTTTTATTTATAATATGTACCTAGTTAATATATGAAAAGAAAAATTACTTGAAAATAATAAACATACTTATGCCACAAATAATCTATATCCGGGCCTGACAATTTTAAATCCCATATTTTCAACCTTTCTTCTTTCCATACAAGCATTTCTTTCTTAAACTCTACATTGACCATCTCACAATATTTTCTAAAAACTTTTTCCGGTTCTCGAACTAAATCATCAGCATCTACTAAAACAATATCCTCTCCAGTTATGTTCTTAGTCAAATCATAAAGAATCCTTGATTCTTTGAGCCAAACTTTTTCAGGAAAAAAAATGTCATATCTTTCAGAATTAGGAACGCAGGCTTTATCCCAAGCTTTATATGTAGAATTGGCAGTTTTGTAAAAAGACTTTACAGATTTTTCTGGATTTCTAATTATGAATGTGTGTTTAAATTTTGAAAGAATTTCCTTGGATCCTAATGGATATCCGTCTAGATTTCCTTCAAATGCATCTAAAAAATTGGATGCATGTTCCTTCGCAAAAACTCTTAAGGTATGTGTTTTATCATCATTATAGTAATGAGGAGCAAGAATTTTATTAAGAGTAGGCGAGAAATGATGTACAAAAGTGATCGGATCAGTAGGTTTAGGTAATGGAATTTGATTCAAAAATTCAAAGTTTTTGGTCACATAAGCACGACTTATCGGATTAATTGGTTCATGGATAACATGGAATTCTTGAGGACGTTGAAGAAATGGTCGTTCAAAAACCGTAGAAAGAGATCTTGGATGGGACCAAAGAACAATGGGTCTTTGATCCTCCATTTTTAAATGAGCAAATTCAATCTTATTCGTTCCTTTTATTAAGTTGTATAATGTAATACAAATATTAAGGGATCTGCAAGTTGCAGCTCATATGAAATTTATGTAAGTTTTAAAAATGAATTAACCTCAATTGTTCTTATATTTCACGATGATTATTTATTAATAAATTTATCGTTATATTTTGTATATAACAATTTTATACTATTAATTCAAGAATTTTTTAAAAAAATTAAATGTCGTCATTAAAAAAGCTTATGTATTCTGATAATGGGAAAAGAGAAGTTTTAAGAAAATTTTAAAGTCATGTTTTTCATTTTTTCAGAGGATTTTTTTTTCTACATTATTGTTTCTGGTTATGAAGGATTCAATCGTTCCTTTTTTGGCTTTTAAACTCTTGTCTATTTTGTTGTAAGTTACTTGCTTGAGTTCAATTTATTGGATTGTCGTAATGTAATTGTAGCGAGTTCTGATTCATTTGATTCTTTGAGAACATTTTTCAAATAGATTTTCCCGTTATATTTCCAATAAATGAAATAGTACGTCCTTTTGAACTGTTTTTTTTTGGTTAATTTTAGGCATTTTTAGTAAATTGTAGAGAGCAATGAATTTAATGCTGCTTAGTTTATTGAAATGATCAAGTTAAACTTTGGATTAAGTGAGCCCTTTTAATAGATGAAATTTTTATTTTGTTATAAAAAAAATAAATAATCAAATATGTTCAAATATGTTGTATTATATTAATAATTAAAAATATATCCTTTGGTTTTGTCATCAGAAAAAAATTTATGATGCCATGTTGGATTACCATCAAAACAACCTCCTTCATGTTCTTTTTTTTACCAATTACAGTAACTCCATAATAAACTATCTCTTTTTCAGTTAAAAAATGAATTATTTTAACATGAAATTTATTATCATCACCCCAGTATCCGTTTACCAAATCATATTTAATTTGGTCAGTATCTTTTGGCTTTTTTCCAGATTTTATTGTCTTGTGTTTAGATTCGTCATTAACTAAAACTTTTACATAATTCTTTTAGGATACATTTCTAAAATCTTAACAATACGGTAAATTTATCATAGGGACCACTAAAATATTGGCCAACTTTTATTTCTTTTTCAAATAGTTATTGTAAAATATATTTTGGATTGGGCTCTTTAAATTTTCCTTTGAAATTTATTTCTTCCTTGTTCTCTAACATTGTTTTTTTATTATATTTTGTATTGGGCTCTATAAATTTTCTTTTTAAATTTATTTTTTTCTTGTTCTCTAACAACATTTTTTTTTATTATGATTTGGTTCTGTTAAATATGGCTTTCTTAATTAATTCAGAGATGAAAAAATTTCAGAGGAGAAATTCAATTTTTATTTTTTTATTTTAATGCCACAAATAAATTTTTTGAAAAAGATCTGTTTTGATTTTGTTGAGATGTTTTTTTAATAGTTTTGATTTTGTTGAGTTTTAAAGATCTAGATAGTTTTAAAAGTCTTATATGTATTTATAGGAAATAAATAGTTGTTTATATACTTCAGCCTTATTCAATTAAAAATTCAAATTATAGAAACTTTGCAGGTTATTGTATTTTACTAACCGTGAATATATTATTTTATACTTTCAATGTAGATTTCAATTGAACGCACATCGTCATTGACTAATTAAATTGCTTGATTGTTTTGTTTAAAGAGCTTTAATTGAACCTTATCTTATTGATGATAATTAAATATCTAATCTAAAGACGTGAGAGGAGATTAAAATGCGTGAACATTACGATCGTCAGAGATTAGAACACACAATCAGCCTTAGAAAGGAATGGTGTCTTATGTGTTGATTGATGATCCAGGTATACATATTTACATATTTTCTTTACCCAGACAATTTAATCAAGATTGATAAAAAATTATGTGAAAAAAAATAGAAAAATGAGCAAGGATTCAGCTTTAACGAAAATGCTCAGAGAGAAATAGTTTTAACGAAAATACTCTGGAAGATAATAGTCCTATCGTAAATATTATGTTCCAAAAGAAGGGGGTTTGTGGAAGTCAAATATGAGCATTTTATAACTTCTATTTCTTCAAAAATGCACAATCAAATATATTACAAAATGACGAATATGTCTAAAATTTTGAAATAAAATAGTTCAAAAATTGTATCTCTGAAAATACTAAGTATATTAGCATTAGAATCACCAGAATTTTGCTACTCTAACTGATGCGATTTCCGACATCTTAAATTTAAAAAAAAAAAAAAAACAAACAAAAAGAAAATCTAATCACCAATAGTTTATTATTCAGATAGTTATGAGGACCTTGAAGTAAAACACGCTACTCTCGAAGCAAAACATGTAGATCTACAAGTAAGTATACTACTCTTGAAACAAGTCATTCGGATCTAAAAGCTAGTTATAGGAACTTTGAAATAAAATATACTACTCTCGAAGCAAAACATGTGGATCTCAAAGTAAAGTATGCTGCTCTCAAAACAAAGCATATGGAACTTGAAGAAAATATTCGATTACCAAAGATAATAATATAGATCTTAAGTCAAAGCTTGCAGCAACTGAATATGAAAACAAAGCTTTTCTTTTCGATGGTTATTTTGTCACTTTTTTGGTGGTTCTTTTATCATTTTTCAATAGTTCTTTCGTCACTTTTTCGGTGCATTTTTTGTCGCTTTTTCAGTAATTCTTTCGTTGCTTTTTCGGTGCCTCGTTTCAGTAATTCTTTCAGTGGTTCTTTTATTACTTTTTCGGTGTTTTTTTTACTTTTTTCATCACTTTTTCATGCTTTTTTTATTGCTTTTTCAGTGCTTTTTTACAAAGGTCCTTTCATCACTTTTTTGGGGCTTTTTTTGTCGCTTTTTCGTGCTTTTTTCATTGCTTTTTCGGTGCTGCCTTTTGAAAGTTCTTTTGTCACTTTTTTCAATAATTCTTTCGTTGCTTTTTCGATGGTTCTTTAATCACTTTTTTGGTACTTTTTTAACACTTTTTCTTTGATCCCTACGTTGCTTTTTCAGTGCTTTTTTCGTCATTTTTTCGGTGCTTCTTTTGTTGCTTTTTCAGTGCTTCTTTTTAGTGGTTCTTTCAGTAGTTTTTTTATCGCTTTTTCATTGCTTTTTTTATCACTTTTCGTGCTTCCTTCACACTTTTTTTCGTTGCTTCTTCAGTGCTTCTTTTCAGTGGTTCTTTTGTTGTTTTTTCAGTGGCTCAACGTTGGGGTCAACGCTGATTTTAAGGTTGATATTAATGTTGATATTAAAATTGACCTCAACGTCGATATTTAACGTTGATCTCAACGTTCATATTAGCATTGCATGATTGTATAGTATGATTTGATTTTTTGTGCGATTGTAATAAAAAATATGTAATAAAAATATGTATAAAATTTCAAAAATTAATGATATATCGGGATCCCGTGATCATATGAAGCATACTCCCACGGAGCCACTCATTAGTTTAATCGACTTTTGCCAGTTCTAATTTTTAAAAGTATATAAACATTTCAACTTTTGCTTAGATTATAAAATGCGAAAATAGGATCTGTATTATTAAGAGTTGGGCAAAAGGATGTAAGAATAAAAAGCTTTAAGATCAATAATGCCAAACAATTGCAAAGATTAAATTAGATAATTTAAGAGTTTATGCTTTATCTCTATATAGAGATTACTGTATTAATTGTTATCTTTGTTTTTAGATCAAAAAAGAAGACAGTGTAACATGAAAAGACCTATAGCTCTTTGTTTAATACAAATGAAAAGATCAACTTAATTGTCGACTATTTCAAGTCAGAAAATATATATAACTAGCCTAGTAATTCACAATACTGTATAAGAGCAATTTTTCTCCAAATTTCCGTGCCGGATGCATCGGATCTAGATCGGCGTTTAGCCCTAGTTGTTAGCAGGTTCTATAGCAAAAATTTTTATGATCTTGGGGCAAAATTAATCAATTTCGATCCAGCCAACCATGATTCCGATGCACTCCAACATATCCTGACCAGAATTTTTGGGACCCCCCTGCAGGGTTGGCAAATTTGTCACCAATGGAGCTCTAGTCCATTGGTCTAAAAAATTAACTCCATTGAAAAAAATTTTTTCAATGGACAAATGGACAATAGTCTTTATATCTTGTGGATGCTATTGAGATCAATTTAGAACAGAAATCATAAAATAAAAATAAAAAATCAATTACATAAGAATCAACAGCACAAGCTAAGAATGTTAATTTATAGTTAAATTTAATAAACTATATACAGCTATGTGTAAAACAAATGCATTAAACTAGTAATTTATTAAATAAAGTTAAAATTTAAGTACAATTTAATTTTTTAATTTCTAAAAAAGTGCTTTTAAAATAAGCTAATCTCCTTTAAATTACTAAGTAAATAGATTTTTTGGATCTTTATAGTTCTAATGGTAGTGAGAAATTAAACTTAGCCTTAAGACCAGGAGATATGACCTTGCAATAATCTAAAAACTAGTGTAATAAGTTGCATATTCATGCAGCCCATCTTATTTGTTTTTTAAATATTATTATCATTAAAAATTCTATCACAGATTATAATTTATTGTAGTATACACAATTGAAATTAAATTCAAATACCAATAGATATGGTTAAGGTTAAGCTGATTGCATTAAATTATCATCATTATTTAATGCAAAAAATTTTGTTATAAAACTTTTTCAATAGAAAAGAAAGAAATATATTTTAGGTCCATAGGTTTTTAAAAAAGTCATGCTAAGTTACATTTTTACACAACAATAATCATTGCAGCCTCTATTCAGAACATTTTGAGTTTGATTAATTCTGCTAGTAAAGATGTAAAAACATGCCTTAGCATGGTTTTTTTAAAACTTTTAACTAGATCTAAAAATAGATTTCTCTCTTTTCTATTGAACAGCTATATTTGATAGTTGAGTTAATATTAGTACATAAAAAATTTGCTACAAATTATTAGTTATTTTGGCAACCACAATATTTTGCTACAAATAGTTTCTATTATGAATTGTTTCAGTGATAAATTCTGTTACAGAATTTACATGTTACGCATTCTATTAATTCTGGTAAACATAGTTTTGGTAGAATTAATTTGTAACTTTGGTAAAAATAATTTTTGTTAGAATAATATATAACTCTGGTAAGTATTATCTTGATAAAATATTCAGGGCTAAACACTGATCTAGATCTGACGCATCCGATCCAGAATTTTGGTGACCCTCCTATATCCTCCTATATGAAACATAGCGGGCTTTACTTGATTGGATAATCGACACAAAATATTACACAATATGTTTCACATAGTGGTGTAACGTTTTGCAGTTACAAAAAATGGTTTGGCAGCCACGAATTGGCCAAACTTGATACCAAATGCAAGCGAAAGAGCACCTTCTGATCTATATACTAGCAAAGTAATTTGGTAATCCGCAAAGTAATTCGGAAGTTAGATGAGAGTATGTTTGTACGTTTAAAATTAGCCTATAGTATAGGTATAATAAATTAATCAAACCCAACAATTTAAGCTGTCTTTTGTTTGTGAACTCTTATTTTTGTAATCTTAACTAATAAAGAAACCTGTCTATAATATAATAGTTTCATGAGAAGAGTTAAAGAAAAATACTGTAGCATACTTTAACCTTGTAACGATTGTTAAATAGAATTAATTAGTTTGATATTAGAACGAACATTATAAGTTATTTTTGGCATTTTTTTTATTGTTTACCAGTATTAGCATTATAGGATAGGTTTAATTATTTATTTTTTGTATTTTTTATTTTTTGTTTCTTTTCTTACTTTGATTTGTAATATATTGAAGTTTTTTAATAAACTTTTAGTTTATTGGAGTTTTTCTGATTTTGTTTGGTTTTGTTTGTGATAAGATTATAATTTTAGGTTTAAATTATCGAGATTTTATGGTAAAGACTTCTGCTAGTATTAACTTGATTATAGATATAATTATTTTCTACATACTAATTTTTTTTTATTCGTGATTTGATATTTATAAAGATTACTTCTTTTATAAATTCTTTGTGATAATATTTGATTTATGGAGCAATTTAAGTGCAACAGGTCTGTTCAAATTTTGACTTTTATCAAGCCACATAGCTACGTATACAGTCGCTTAATCTTGTAAATTTTTCATAAGTAATCCATGATAATTGATTGTTTAATATTTTTTTCAAATTATCATTAATTTCAAGATTACGCAGCCATTCACATTCATTTACAACTAATCTTAATTTATAAAATTTAATCAATTATAGATTTCGATAATATAATAGTTGGTAATAAATGATGCAGAACATCAAAAATAATACGGGTCGTAAATTGCCAATATGAATACCCTATGAAAAAAAATTTTCAGAAAAACATGGAAGCTAAACACAGAAACATACGTAAAAATATGTAAAAAATACGTAAAATGTACACTTCCGTGTTTTTGGACAGGAAAACACACCGTATTTCTGTATTTTTTAAAACACGGAATGTTCTTTTCTGTGTTTCAAAATACCAAAAACACGGAAAGTGTACATTTTACATATTTTTTACATATTTTTACGTATGTTTTTGTGTTCAGCTTCCATGTTTTTCTGAAAATTTTTTTCATAGGGATATGGTCGTAACCTGTGTGTTGTAATAATGATGATACCTGATATTAAATCTTTTCCCTAATTGTGATTTAAATATTTAAACTTGTTAAACATGTATATATGTATAATAATTTATATTCTGTTTATGTATAGATCTATCACTTATATAATCACTTGCTCACTATATCAAGGCCACGGGGATTATACTTTGATCCATGTGTGAATAAGCAGAACTTCGTTTCTACTAATTTCCAATAGATCAGGATATTATTATTATCTCATTATCTTTTAAATTTTTTTGATTTTATTTGAACTTCTTTATATACATCAATATATATAAATAATGAGTAACATAAAATTCGCTTTAAGAAAAAAGATATCATTCTACGTGCCTTCTTTTTTAGTAACATTAAAACGCATAATGTTTTGGTGTATATCCACTCTATGATATAACTTAAGCTATACAAAATTTAACGATGTATTTAAAATTAAATATAATGATTATTTGATGTGACATAGAAAATTACCTCATTAATAACTTCATTAATAATTGTTACAGATTAAAATGAAATCAGATTAAAATAAAACTGGGGACCTCTCTTGCTCACCTTTAAAGCTTATAAAACCCACAAATACTTGTTTATTAATAACCCTAACCCTAAACCCTAACCCTAATGCTAAAAAAACCCCTAAAAAATGTCCCCTAAAAAATTTTAAAATTTCGCTTAAAAAATAGAAAAATTTCATTTTAATCCGATTTCATTTTAATCTATCACAATAATTAGCTCATTGTTTTCGAATGATTTTAATATAACGGTAATTTAAAAAACAGCACGATGCACTTTTGTAAATTTTTCACTTTTAATTATCTTAAAACGAGTATAATTATAATAACTAATAAGAGACTTTGTTACACTCTATTATTAATATGAGTATGTTTTTTAGTTTATATGATAGAAACTGTTTTGCTATATTTAATATAATATTTATTTGTAGAATATCATTGACTCATAATTTAAAGATTGCTAAAAAATACAATAATGCTAAAGAAAGAAAACAAGAGGTCAACGTGTTAATGGTAAAAGGAAAAAGAAGTCAAAGTGTAATTAATGCTAAAAAAGGGGGTCGTCTAAAGCCAGGTGCGTTCACGTGATATAAAGCCAATCAAATCGACTTTACAGATCAACCTGACAAGACAAAAACAAAGAAAAAAAGTGAAAACATCGAAAATACAAAAAACGAGTGTCTTAACCTGTATAGGTGCATTAATAAAAAATGTCAGGAAGACAATTTTACTTATAATCAAGCCCTAACTCTAACCCCTTACCCTAATTTTAATTACTAGGTAAATAATCAAAAAAATATAAACACACCTGGCTTTAGTCATCCCCTAAAAAAGGAAAAAGAAATCAAAACAAATCAAATGTACAATCAATGACGAACTGTTGGTTCTGGCTGTTAAAAAAATTCACTATATAGAATTACTATGTAACTCTTTTTATACCGAACTATTAGAAAATTCAAAAATTTTTAATTCAGTATATCCAAAGTTCGTTATAGAGGGGTTCGGTATCTAAATCAGTTTTCATAAAGTTTCTAAAGTCATAATGGGAGTTCCATCATCAACTCATATTCATACTCATTATAAATCTCGCAACAAAGTTCAAGGATATAACTTCTCTCAGCTCTCTTGTATTTTGAAAAGGTTGCTTTATTAAAAATAAAATATTTTGACAATACTAGAACACCACTGTGCCTCTACTGAAAAAGAAAAGGCAAGAACTGCAGTAAGAGAATAATGATAATCTTCAATCAAATTTCTAGTCAAATTTAAATTGAAAAAATTGCTCATTCAAAGTGTTAATTTCGATTTTACACTGAATTTGATCAAAACATGACACATGTTGTATTTTATATGAGCATAAAGCTTCCTATTTAGTAATGAAGTTTTAAGATTTAACTACAAACTTTTTCTTTCATAATGCAAATTAAATTATGTTTATGTAAAGAATGCGAAAACAGGTCATCACAAGCTTTTTCTTTACTGTGAAAATAGTTGTTTAAGATCAATACTCTCAAAATTTACATATACTTTGGTCAACTCTCTGTACAGTATAAGCAAAATTTAAGAATTCAAAGGCTCCACGATTAAAAATTATCTCTACTGTAAATAAATTATATTTTTAATTGTCATTGGCAGTACTGTATTGTATAAATAAATTTGGAGGGTGCACTATAACAATCACTTGATATAGTTATGTAGAAAGTACTTTTCCAGTTTAGTGTACGTATTATATTTCTATTTAACAGTATCGGTAACTAAACCAATACAAGGCTTTCTACCTTATATACTTTATTCGATTGTTATAGTACACCCTCCAAATTATTTATACAATACACAGCTGAAAAGAACTATTGTACATGTTAAATTTTTGTAAATACAGTAATGTATTGTTTCAATTTTAATTCATGACTCGGTTATATTTAACATTAAAAAATAATTAACAATACCAAAAATTAAGTTCACAATATTCTGTAATATAAAAATTTTAAAAATTTTAAAACAATTAAATTAAATTACTATAAACCTTTCTATCAAATAAACTTATGAATGTGTTTTTTTAATATATTTCTTTGTACTGTATTCTATTTTATGGATATTTTATTTATCAAGAATATATACTAGTGAAGTTTTTTTATATTGTTTCTTTATTTTTATAATGCCAGATATTCACTTTATATCTTCATTTCTTAGAGAAATTTTTGATTTATAACTTCGGCAATTTTGATAACAAATCAAATTTGTCTCGTATCTGTAAGAGATACCAAACCCGACGATTTGATTTTTGAAGTTAAATCTGTCTGTTATCTGTAAGAGATATCATAGCCATGCTAATGATTTTATTTAAAAGTGGTTGACAAATTAAATATTTTATTTAAGACAATACAAGTATTCTGAGTGGCAAACTTTCAAAAAAATGTCTTCGCGAATTTTACGAAGTAAAGAAAAGAAAAGAAAATATGAAGGTGATAATGAAACAAACAACCAAACAACACAAAAAAAAATAAAAAGAACGAAGATGACAATAGCGAAGATACTGTAACAAGTACCTCCTCAACCTCCAAATGATCAGTGACTAAAAAATCTAAAAAAGAACAGCGACAAGGAAGAATTACCAAGACCTTCATAATCAATCAAATTGATAATTTTATAAATGATATCAGTAACCAAAAACGCAAAGCTTCCAAAGAAAACAACCACATTTATGATCATGAAATTCAATTGTTTGAAGACTTGAAGAAAATTTTCGAATTTACTAATGTGGATAATACTTTGGTTTTTGCATTTTATCGTAATTTTCAAGGTAAAAGAAAAGAAAGTGTTAAAGAAATTAAAAGGTATTTTCATATTATTATAAGCTTTAATATATCTATTGTTAACTTTTACTTTATTTAATCAAAAGATTATGTGAAGAAAACTGTCGACTTAGGAAGAAATTGATGAATTAAATGAAGAGATTGCAACATTAAATGATCAATACTTAAATGAAGTGGCCGAAAATGAAAAAATGAGATTATGAATCGAAGAGCTGGCTCTAGAGGTTACAAAAACGGATTTAGACAAAAGAGATTTGTGAAATAAATTTGATAGATCAAATACCAAGGTATTTTTTTTTAATATTTATGAAAAAAATAAATATTATTTATTATAAAATATACTATTAATAAAATTTTTCTAATGTTAGACCAAAAGATTAGAAGAAGAGCTTAGTATATCAAGAAATACTAGTAAAGCATTAAGCAATGAAAGAAGTGAAATTGCAATAAAAGTAATTTTTAATATAAAAAAAGAACCATATAGTTTATTCTTATTATTGGCAATTTTATTTAGGTTAATGACGCGTTACGTAAAAAAGAATTTGCTGAAATCGAATTAGAGAACTCGAAGAACAATATAAAGAAGATCTTAATTCAAGAGATTTTGCAGAATTCGAACTCAAGAATCAGATCGTTGTATTAAAACAGAGGGTTATCGATTTAGAAACAAGTTTAAGAAAAATAAGCGAAAGAAGATTGAATCAATCAAGTATATGCAAATTTACTCTTATATTTTTAAAACAACTTTGTACTAACTTTTTCATTTTATAATATATTTATGCATGAATAGTGGGTCAAATAATGAAACATCTGAACATGTTGAAAGCAATGGCAGCTCAGGTAATATAGATTTGTTTTGAATTTAAATATTTGACTAAATTAATAAATATATTGAATAAATAATAGATCGAGGAGATACAAGAAATCTATAGTTGCAAATTTAAGACGAAAAATTATTGATTTAGAAATGAAAACAGAAAAATAAGTATCATGGTCCTTCCTTTTAAATTCGTCAACATTTTCATTCCACGTTTACATTTTCCGGCGGCTTCTTTTCTTCATTTTCATATAAATTTATACAAACAAATTTTGGTATATTTTTAAATTTTGTGATAAACTCGAATAAAAAATTTCTTTATTGTTTTATATATATATAATTTTTTGAAAATAAAATTACTGTAAAAAGCCAGGTGCCGGCCCATTTTTAAAATTTAATTTGAATTATTAATTTCAGAGTCAGAAATGTTGTCGATCACGCACTCACTCATTTGCGCGGGTAATACAAGTCCTGAAGAGGAAATAGCCAATCAGAGAGTGCAATTTTGACTATTCCGGATCAGCCCGACGAAGAATTCGAACACGCGTAAAAGAAAAAAGAGCAAAAACTAATGTTTAAATCGATCTTGGTGCACTAATTAAAAATGACGGGAATGAAATTTTATTTATATTAAAACCACTCTAATCTTATAGGCTCTAACGTTAAGACCCTAACCCTAAATTTTTATTTCACGCACTTAGTTTATTTACAAAATCAGATTTTCTTTTTTGGATTGTGTTACTCGCACAAATAAGTAAAATGGGTGATCACGAGTCCGCGACATTTGACTAAACTTATTATAAAATGACTAAGCTCATTTTTAATATTTTTATAAATTAATTATAAAACAACAATTGTATTTGATTTAGTTTAGTTTTAATTAATATTTGATATAATTTAAATTAATTTTTGATATTAAAAGTAATTTCACCGCCATTTATAACTGCGAACACGTTTACTTTGATGGATATTTTAAATTTTGAAGAAGCCACTAATAAATTTAATTTTGATTCTACGAGATAACAATTCAGTTAGGTAGTTGCCAAAAATTTTTTCACTCAAAGTTAAAAATAAAATTCTATGAAGTACTTTTCAAAATTTTATTTTTTGATACTACGATATTTTATTTTAATATTTGTATAAATAACAGAACAAAAATGAATAAAAAAGAGAAACAAAAAATGAAGTACGTACTCAGAACCACTAATACAATAAACAAATTGACAAAATGACAAAAGACAAAGACAAAAGTACTATCACTAAGCAAAAAAAAACTTCCACAAAGTAACACCACTAATGCAACGAAAGAGCTGCTACTGAAGGAATAAGAGAATCACCACTAAAGCAACAAAAGAACTACAAAAAAGTGATAAAAGAATCATTACAAAGGTGATGAAATTGTTAAAAATAATTAATTACAACATAAATGAATTAATTAATGAAGCAAATTGATTCGTTGTTTGTATATAAAAGAAAAAATCTCCATTTTTGTCAAATATGTTTGTTAACAATAAGGGCATTCTTCGTCTTCATTTAATAACTTGACTGTATCTTCGAATATTTTTTTATGTTTTTGTATCTCTTCTCTGTTTTTTTCTTCTTTTATTTTATTATATTCGGCTTCTAACTCTTGAAATGCAATTGTCAATTTTTTGCATACTTCTTTTCTTTCTCTGCCTCTTATTCTTTGTTTTCTCAAGATTTACTTCAGTTTCAAGGGTTTTATATTGTTTTTCTAAGACTTTAAGTTCATTATCAAGTTTTGAATTTTTTTTTGGCAGTTTCAAGCACTTGTTCTTTTATTGAGAGTTTATTGTTAAGGATTGTATTATCTTTTTTAGCAGTTTTGAGTTCTTGTTTCTTTACTGTAAGTTTTTCGTTAAGGTTCATATTTTCTTTCTTGGCAGTTTCAAGTTCTTGTTCCTTTAGTGTGAGTTTTTTGTCGAGGTTTGCATTTTCTTTCTTGGCAGTTTCAAGCTCTTGTTTCTTTAGTGTAAGCTCTTTGTCAAGGTCCGCATTTTCTTTCTTGGTGGCTTCAAGCTTTTTTTTGGTATTCTTATGATTAATTCCAAGGACTTCATTATTTTTCACAAGAACTTCATGTTTAATCTTGAGCTCTTTATAAGCCTTTTCGGTTGTTTGATATATACTTGATTTTCTAATCTATTACAATATATTATTTAGAATGACTATTAAAAGTTACTAAGTATAAAAAAGATACTTACTTGTTCAGAAAAAGTACTTCTAAATGTTAGGGCCAATGTATCAAATGACTATAATTTATGTAATAATATGTTAAGAATAATTTAATTAAATATCAAATTTTATTATATAATTTACTTACATATTTCCAGTTGCTATTAATAGTATTAATTTTATTTTGCCATATTTCATCTTTATTCTATTCAAAAGAATAAACTTTAATAAAAATTTTAAAAGTACGAATTAACAAAGCTAATTATTACCTTTACAATAAGTATACTAAATATAGTTAATACAGCAATAATTGCTAAAAAATGCCAGTTTTTTTCAGTAGATATTTCCAATTCTGATTATTTTCAGCATTTAAATTGATATTAATACTTTGTTGTTGTAGCTAGATGGGTATATCATTAATCGGGATCTTCAGAGCGGGTAAAGTGCTTGGTCTGAAGTTACTGAGAATGGTTGATTAACCGAAGTTGAAACTAGATCCGCATTAATTAAATCTTGAGCTGCATCTTCTGATGACACTGGTTTTTGGTCATAAAGTAGGGTCTTCAGACGTATTTGTTCTGAAGTTACCGAGAAAGTTGAAACTAGATCCGCATTAATCAAATCTTGACCTGAAGTCGAAGCATCTGATACTAGTTCTCGATCGTTTTCAGTAGAAACATTTGACAAACTTGATCCTCTTCTCATTTTACCTATCATTAATGGGGATAAAATATGATTCATCACGAAATGAATATAACTCAAAATTATAAACAACTTATACCTTTAGAAGAACGTCTTCGGTTTCTCTCTATTGTTAAAGAGAATATAATTAATAAAAATCATTAATCTTAACAAATAAATTATTCAACAATAAATAAATAAATAGGTACTAGTAAATTCTCGAACGGCTGTGAAAAAATAATCTTTATCATAATGGGTATCTTCAAATTTATCTCTAAATTCATTTCTTTTTTTATCATTAATTCTTCATATTTCCGTATGAAATTGAAGTGTTTGATTTGAAAAAGGTACATCTGATTTATATTCATCATAAAATTTATCGGTAAAAAATCGTTGATAATAGCTGTAGTTGTCTTCTGTTAAGCTAACGTTTGGTATTTTGTTACTTTTAATTTTGGATTTAGTTTTTTTGCTAGCTAGTTCGGGAGTCATAATAGTAAGATTTTTAGTATAAAAGTCAAAGTATGTTCAGAAAATTCAGACTTGATTATTTTCAAAAATCTTATCGAACAGTCATCCTTTTTATATCTTAACGATTTGTGAGACGTCTTTTTTAAATAATGTCTTGATCACAATCATGAAAAATTATCGATATTACTATAATTATACGCTTGAATTGTTTAAAGGGAATAATGGGTCTTTTTAATTTAGAATTCTGAATTTTTGAACAAGATTTCTCAAATGAAAACTTACAAAGATAATCAAATTGCTAATGCTGAAAATAAATTTAATATTGCAAAAAGACAATATCTTGATGCTATAGATAATTTATTTAAGATTGCTAGCGTGTATGGAGATCTTATAAAGGTTTTTGAAGTTCTTCAAAGAATTCAAAATGAAGGTGATGATCAGATTAAAAGTCAAATCAAAAATAAATTAGGAAAACGCTCTTTTGGCTGTTATGGTTGCAAACAAAATATCAATGAAGCACGAAAATTAATTGAAGAAGCATCTAAACTTGGTCATACTTGTGCTAAAGTATGGTTAAAAAATTATCGCTTCATTAATGATTTTGGTGCAAGTGAAGTTATCAAAAATAGAATGATATAATTGAAGAAATAAAATAACTTTTTTAGATGCATCAATTCTCTATCAGTGTTACAAGAATTACAAAACAAAATTATGTTCAAAGTCAAAAACCTTGTGTAAAATGAGAGGAAATTTTTATTTGCTACTTTATTTTTTTTATTAATTTTATTATTTTCTACTATTGGCTGTAATGTGACCAAGTTATTTATGTGACACCAAGGAAAACCAAACTTTGATCATTGTAGTAGAATCAATTCGTAATTTGATTTTATCGGACATTTTGAATTTACTGTAATTTAACAGCTTGAATACAAGATATTATTAATAAATTTCGATTCAGTGAATAATGGGTCACATCTCTATATTGGACAAACTAAAATAAAATTTATAAACACAGTGGTTCTTAAAGGTTGTGAAAGCAAACTTGTGTCTTTTATTTTCTCGCAATATTCACAATTTGATGTGCAATAGGTAAGGACAACATTCAATATTCTTTGGATAACACGGGTGTGAATTTTAAAAATTGCGGCAATTCAAAATGAAAAATCAACTTAATATATTCATATAAAATATTTTATAATATAAATATGTATTATCGTGAAATAATACTTGGGCATAATTTCACGATAATTATAGTCATTGTTCAAAATAATATTCTTAAAGTAAATATTAGGGGAGGTGAATTTATTTCAAAACGAAAAATCAACTTAATATATTCATATAAAATATAAATATGTATTATCGTGAAATAATGCTTGGGCATAATTTCACGATAATTAAGTCATTGTTCAAAATAATATTCTTAAAGTAAATGTTAGAGGAGGTGAATTTATAAATTTAAGCTAAATGGTAGCATTTTTAGCTCTGCTAAGATTGATGCTAATTGTTTTAAATAAAATTTTAGTTTGTTAGTTAGCATATGTATTGTCGTGAAATAATGCTAGGCGTTGTTCAAAGTTAATATTCGTAAAGCAAACTAAGATAATTAAAATTATTGGTAGCATTTTTGACTCTGATAAGTTTGATGCTAATTTAAATACAATAAAAACGCTAGTTACTCCATCATCTAGATCAAAAGCAGAAACTTTTTTAATATAAGCTAAATATTCAAATAAAGGTTTTGTATTACTTGGAATTGTAATTTTAAATTGCGTATTTAATTCTGAAAAAAATTTCTTTCGGTCATTTGTGTTTAATACTGAAACAAATATCTGATAAGCTTTCCCTTTTAAAACAAGGTCCCTCCCACAATATTTGCACAATAATTCTACACCAATAGCGATTTACAAGAAGACGAGAAAACAGGCTTCATTAATCTTTTTGAATGAATGTAAATATGTTTAAAAGACATTTGGCAGGAAAAGAAATCATTTTAATAAACTTTTTTGTGATTCGAAAATTTTTGATTCTTCAACGTCGAACTGAGTCCCTATATAAAATATTGGATTAATACCATTCGATCAAAAGAACTCCATTCTTTGTTTAGCAATGTTCGTTATGAAAAAAACTTTTATATATATGTTTAATTAATCTTAGAAAACATTTATGAAAAGTATTAACCACTTTTTTTAGAATCATCTAAACGATTATGCGAAAGTCTATACAATTAAATAAAGTAAAGATATTAAACATTGGGAAATGGAGTTTAAGAACGGCTGATTTTTTGTTTTGTAATCTATTTTAAGATAGAAAAAAAAGTCCAGTGGGATCTTTATCCAGACGTAAACAACCAGCTTCACTCCGAAATTTATTAGGCGGAGCTAGGCTCATGGTCAGAAGACTATACTAACAAGTTCAACGATTCAGTGAATAACGAGTCACATCTCTAATTGCGATATAAAATTTAGCTACAATTTGATATTTTGATTAAAATAATTATATTTAGCATTTGAAAGAATCTAAACTTTATTTAAATATGATAAAAGTGATAATATCATTCATTTTGTGTCGAACATAGATATTGCGCAAATCTTACATAGCACCTGAGAAATTACGATTATCCCTAGCAATGGTTCTATTTCATATATGGAGTGATTTCAATAGAAACAGCACATTTTTACAATTTTTAGAAAATTGAGTTTTTATTAGATTCATATAAATTTTGACATGAATGACATTTTTCAATTATAAATGAAAGTTGATTTGCATAATAAAAAATGATGATAATGTAAAAGGAAAATTACACAAGGCTGCGTAGAGCCAACACATTACAGTCAGGGATATTACCAAAAATGGACAATAACGATCACACCATTTATAGTAATAAACTGTCGATCATACGATTCTAGAGATCTCACGAGAACAGTCATGTGATTGGCCAATTATTAATACTGAAATTGTCTTGAGCGAAGCGACAGACTCTCACTTTTACACCCTTTGCTATTTTTTATCTGCAATGAAGCGTACCTATAATTGCATATTTATGCAACAATAATATAAATTTTACGTGCTTGTGTTATAGTTTGATTCGAATTATTTACCCGGGTTAAACCAAAAGACCAATTATAGAACAAAAAAACTACTTTTTGTTGAGGCTTCGAAACCGATATTAAAACAGAGGGAGACGATTGTAATTATATTGGGTTTTTAAAACCAACCATGTATATTTTTTAAAATGAATAAACAGAAATTTAATAATTATAAAATATTTTAAGAAATTGCATGCCATCTACGTTAGTAAAAATGAATTTCAGCAACAAAAATTTAAATATGATAAATAAAATCAAAGTAAACAATATTATATGTTTGTATTTATTTATATATTTATATCTTAGACAAGAAACAAAAAAATAATTAGAAATAAATAAATGCTTTTATTTGAACGAAAATGGATTTTACCAAAGAATAGGAATTGAAATTTAGATTAATATTTAAAAATAAATTTTTCAACTTCGACAAGAAATGAAAATAATTAATGCCTTCGTTTAAACAAAAATAGATCTTGCCAATCTTTTAAAATTAAATTTTTATCGAAAAATAATTAGAAATAAATAAAGGCTTCATTTGAGCAAAAATGGATCATGCCAAAGAATAGGAATTGAAATTTTACTTAACTTAGATCTTTTTGTTTAAACGAAAATAGATCTTGGCAAATTTTCAAAATCAAATTTTCATAGAAAAATAATTAGAAATGAATAAAGACTTCGTTTGAGCAAAAATGGACTATGCAAAGAATAGGAATTAAAATTTTAATTAACTTAAATCCCTTCGTTTGAACGAAAATAGATCATGCTAATCTTTTAAAATTGAATTTTCATTAAAAAATAATTAGAAATGAATAAAGGCTTTGTTTGAGCGAAAATGGATCGTGCCAAAGAATAGGAATTGAAATTTTACTTAACTTTGATCGATCGATCTCTTCATTTGAACAAAAATAGATCTTGTCAATTTTTAAAATCGAATTTTCGTTGAAAAGTAATTAGAATTGAATTCTTCATTTGAACGAAAATAGATTTTGCTAATCTTTAAAATTAAATTTTTGTCAAAAAATAATTAGAAATAAATAAAAGCTTCATTTGAGCGAAAATGGTTCGTGCCAAAAAATAGGAATTGAAACTTTACTTAACTTAGATCCCATTTCGATAACAAACACCAACGCACAATGCTCTATCAACGCTGAGAAATAATAAAAGCCTTGTATTCATTCTCTTTATTCAATTCCATTTTTATAAAAAACTCAACTATTGTGAATGTCCCAAATCGGCAGTTTTCTGATAATATTTAAATGCTTTGAGTTCGTCCTTATTTCTACTGATTCCATTTTTACAACTGTCAACATTATATATACTTCAGCTTTTCTCCATGTCTGCAGTTTTCTTAAACTGTTTGAAAGTTTAAATCAATCTATGTGAAGTTGATTCATTTCCATTCTCTGAAGTACTGAAGTAACAATTAAGTTAATGATATAAAACCATAAAATAAAATTTAACATGAGTCAAACAAAGGAATTATTGCGTAGTACTGTAGTATAAGTGTCTTTGTTCATAATACTTAGCTTGGTCGTAGGTTTTTGTTTGAATATATTTCAGAAAAAAAAAGAGTATGCTTAAGAAAGTTCTATTTAATTTCGAGTCTCATTTACTTTTTTTAAAAAGGAAGATAATATAGAGATCATAACAGATTATAAACCTATATGATCTTAACTTTCTTTTCATATATCGTTTAGGTATAGCGAACTCTCCTGAACTTTAAGCAAAAAAAGTTTATTGAGGACCAATCAAAGCCTGGTAGATCGTTCTAGAAATGTTCTAGAATCGATTTCTGTTTTTGGTAATATCCCTGACTGCATTATGAGATTACCCGATAGTCACCTGTTTCCTTTAACCAATAAAAATTGTAAAATTTGATTAATCCCAGATCAGTCCAAAAATCAAAACAAATGATTAAACTCAATTATCTCAAAATAAAATATATGTAAAAATGGGCTGTTTTTATTGAAATCACCCCATATCTCATTTATTTAAATGTCTTCAGTATCTCGAAGTTACAACACATTATTTTTATATTAAATTATTGTAGTATTCTGTACAATCTTTGTTTTATTTATAAAAAAAAGATATTTAGCAAAATCAGAGCAAAAAACGTAAAAAAAAAACTGTATTATTCAATCTTATGATTCTATTTTTGGAATTTCTATTGTGACTTCCATCAATCAAGATGGAAAGTCATCCAATTATTTATTAATAACACAATTTACTAAATTTAATTAGTTTCTTGAGGTGTAATTAATTCTTGTTTAATTTAAAATAATTCAACTCAATAATATAAATATAATTTGGTTAAGAATTTGCAATTGTAAAAAGTTAATTTTTTAATTAAAAATAAATCCGAAATGCTTGATTTAAAAAATGCTTCTATACAATTTGAAATTGCTATAATAAAAATTTTTGTTAAAATTGATCGAAGGCGCACATAATTCATATCCGTGGATTTACAAACTTTATGCAGTATTTGGTCTATCACTGGTCTATCACTGCAGTATTTGGTCTATTACTGGTCTTCTTATTGGCCCATATTGCAGATTATAACTATTTATAGCTACCAAATTGTTGATCACGTCAAACCCATTGACTCAGGGTGAGTTAATGAGTTTGATGTGATCAACAATTTGGTAGCTATAAACAGTTATTATCTGCAATATGGGCCAATAAGAAGACCAGTAATAGACCAAATACTGCAGTGATAAACCAGTAATAAACCAAATACTGCATAAAGTTTGTAAATCTGCGGATATGTTTTATTAAATTAATTCAACTAGAAATCAATTGTGAAAATAATAAATTAATAACCATTAATTCTAAATAGCACTTTTTTAAATCAAAATAATTATTTTCCTATCAATTACATGTTTCCAACTCATTTTAAACTTATAAAGTTACAAGAAAACTTTATTTCCTTTAAAAAATAAAAAAATAAAAAATAAAAAAAACATATATAAAATATAATCTAAACCTTCCAAACTTTAAAAATGAATCCAACTATCATTTCAATTAATAATATTCTATCATCAATGGACCTGGTGTTCATGTTACTGAAGACCCCTATGGTGGAAGTGCGGTCAACCAATGTTCCATTATATAACTTTAATATTTAAGATCTTTCATCTGCAAAACCTTATATCGAGTTTCTTATACTTTATTATAAAATTTAATTGGGACTTATAAAACCAAAATTTTATCTTATAATGAAGGACTTTGTCTAATGAATTTCAATAATTTTGTTTCGATTGAAGAACCTTGTATTTTTCCAAATATTGAGCTTAATAATGGAATGTCTGTTTTTATTCCAGGAGGTTATTCTCCAATTCTTATTCGTGAAGATGACACAAAAAAATTAAAAACAATCATTGAAATTCCAGAACTAAATATACGTGTTCTAGCATTGTATTAAATGTTCACAAAATGCTTTTTTTTATTTCGAAATGAAGTAAAGGATAAAATAAAATATGAATTAATCAAAGATAATTCGAATATACGCATTGACAATCGTCAAATTTTAAAAATTGCTGGGGAAGAATGGAAAAAACTAATAGAACCTGTATAAGCCAAAATCTAAAATCAAAGAATAAAATACAAATTCAAAAATTTAAAATACAAATATAAAACAAGAAAACAAAATTTACTTAAAAGTCTTTCAGTACTCTTTTAATCGTATGAGAACATAGTTAACACTGAACAATAATAATATTAAAATCGAATATAAAAGTTAGCATGAAAATTTATAAAAACTCGAGTAAAATATTGCATAACACATTAGAAATACAGTAATAACTTATAACTGGGAGAAAAATATTTTGAATTAATAAATGTTGCACATTTTATTTTTTATTTTTTTATTTTTTCGTAATATAACTTTTTATCAAACAAATTTCAATAAAAATTAAAGAACATTCAGTATTATTTATCTATATAGATATGTGGTAGTAAATTATACGTAAAATACAAAATTTGATCTGTTAATATATTTTTGTAAATATATATGTAAATATATTGATTGAATTTAAATTTATTTTTATTAAAATTGCTATTTAAACTAATAAATAAAAATTATCTATTGAATTTGATATGAAAACATATAATTAATCACCCCTTTAATAAACAATACGAAAATTACTTTAAAAAAATAAGAACATTCATAAAAATAATCAAAATGAGTGCTATTATTCAAGATGAGCCATCTTTGATAGAATCTTTTAAAACAATTATCTTTTCTTCTAAAAGCAATGTATTATTGTTGGCACTCCCTTTTGGATTTATTGTACATTTTCTTAACTGGAATGAAATCTTAATTTTTGTAATAAACTTTCTTGCAATTATCCCTTAAATTGTAGAAGAACACAGGCAAATTTGCCTGCGTTTTTGTACTTTTTTAGCTCTGATTTACTTTTTTAAAATATTAAAATAATTAAATAAAATTTTGAACAATTATATTTGAAAATAAGGATTACTTATTTGCAAAATTAGTTTTTATATTATAAGAAAAAAATTATAGTTACATATAAGCCAAAAATAGATAATTTTAAGAAAAATCTTTTTAAAAAATTTTATCACAATTTCTCTGCGATCTTATTTAGTTTTAGTTTTAGAACTATAGTTCTTAAGACAATATTGTAGTTTATATAAAGGATGACAACTTTCATTATTGCAACTTTAATGATTTACTTGTAAAAATTAAGACTTGTATTAGAAATAAAGATTTTTTTTATAGACGGGAACATATAAAAGTTGAGAAAATCTAAAAAAAAATTTTAATAGTATAAATGCTAATACAAGAACTTTAAACATTTATTATACTAAAGTTTTCTAAGGATTTTAAAAAAATTTTATAACAAAGTTACTAAAACAAAACCCAAAAAATATTTTTTACTTAGAAAAGATATGGCTAAAATCAATACTAAATTAATATTTAAAATTTTATTAAAAATTTTAAAAAATGCAAGCAAATTTGCCTGTGTTACAATCTAAGGGATACCATTGGCCCAATTACTATCCGTTTAATTAATGAGAATCATTATTCTTTTAAACAGAATATTTCAAAATTGGTAATTATTTTGGTCTTTCTTCAGATAGTAATTAAATGGTTCAACTAAACTTTTATGATCCAAGATAAAGTGGAAAAAAAAGAAATACTCAATATGTGTATACTATATCCAAATTGGAAAATTGATTATGATAAAAAAATTCGATATCGTTATTGAAATTGAGAAATGTACTTATGTACCTTAACATATAAAGTAAAGTGATAATCAATTAATAATTGTATTTAATATTATCTCTATGAGTTCTTGATCAAATTTAATAAATTTTTTTTTATTTAAATTCTATGGATTCGTAGAATTAAAATAAAAAAAATTTTCATCAAATTTGGCAAGAACTCGTAGAAATATCTTTGATGAAAGTTCCTGTAAACAATCTCAATGCAGCTTCTTTGTAATATGTTTTTTTGCTTTTTCAAAATAATTCACTGTTCGGCGATGATTTACAAGAAATTTTACTATGCTAACTAAAAAAATTTTATAACAAGACTTGTAGTGCATATATGGACTAATAGAATCTCAAATTTCAACCCTAGTGGTGAAGTGAAAAATAGAATTTAATCTAAACTATGAAATTATTGCAAGTAGATATAATAACTCAAAATTGGCTAGAAGTATAATTAATGGATTCACAACAAAATTATTTACAAAACAATAATTTGATCCATCTTTTATCATTCTTTCAAATTCTTTTCTTTTTCTTCCAAAATTATTATATGTGTTCTTAGTTTATTAATATCATTTTTATTTTTTACAGTTTTACAATTCCAATCATATTTCGCAAGTTCAATTTTTTGTAAAAGCTTCATTTCATTTCTAGAACTTTAATTTGAGATTTAACAAATTTCTTCTTTTTTATTCGAGCCATCTAAATTTAGAAAAAAATATTCTTCTAATGTGTGCTACCCAATAAACTTTAAGGAAAAAGGTATAATTTAGTAAAAACGTCTAGCAGAAGCGTCCATAATCAAATGAACATTTAGACAACCGGCTTCGCTTTAAGGGACTCAATCACTAAACTCACGATGCGAAGATATACACAAAAGTGTGCTAAAAAAATTGTATTATTTAAGGAGAAAATGTCTATAAGAGGTGTCCATTATCAAATGGACACTCACCCAGAATAGACGACCGGCTTCGTTCCAAAGAAAGAGCATACACACCTTCTATTCGGTAATGTTAACACCAACGAAATAATCCAAAGAATAAAGAATTTATTTCACTTCACAATTGTACAGAAAAGCTGAAAGATTTTGTAAGGCAAGATTTCATTACTTTTACAGTTGAATTTTTTTATTCATAGTTTTGAGACAAGATTTAGTCTTCATTTTATAGCAAAAGTCTTTGGATAAAAATTGTTGATAAGACCAGAATTCTCTCACCCGAAAACAAAAAAATTGATGTGAATGCCATAACCAAAATATCCACTTAAAGGAACAGGGATATAAACTAATACTCAAATCTGCGCTACCTTTTAAATCGTTGCTTTTAACCTTTTTTTTTGGCTTTATTGCTCAACGTTTAGAATTTGAGGTTTGGTTCCCTTATAAATTTTTTTCTTTCTCAGATTGAAGTTGGAAACGAACTTATAAATTTTCTGCCATTTATAACTTCCATTTTTTTTTGTTAGAATATTTAATAATAAATATTTTTAAAATGTTTAATTTAATAACTTGTTTCGTAAGTCTTGAAGCTTTAATTAATAAACATAAATATTTTTAAAAATGTTTAATTTAACAACTTGTTTCGTAAGTCTTGAAGCTTTTAATAATTAATAAATTGAAATACAAAACTTGAACAATATAATGATAGGATTTGGCTAAAGACTGATCGGTCAGAGCAGATCTACAACAAAAAAATTTATAATTTTAATAACCAGTATGGTAATTTTATTTTTTCATAACATTATTAAAAGAAGCTCTTTATAAATATATAATATAAGTTATAATTCAATTATACACGTATAAAATATTATGCAAAGTTTACTTTTCACGCTATTGCAAAGTCTTTGTTTGTGATTGATTTCTAGGAGGTCCTAAATTATGCCGTTTTTCTTTTTTATCAAGCACTTGATTGTCGGTGAATGAAATATGATATCGGTTTTATGTTGTATAACCCTCTAATCAAAAAAGCCATATTATTATTATGACATGTTATACTGTACTAATTATGCCGGTCATTTGCTGCGCCATTGCTATTGTTTAAAGTGGGGTTTTCCATTAAAATTACGAACTAACAATAACGAATAGAATTTAAAATTTTACCACTGTCTTTAATCAAATTTTACCATATAGTTTTTATTATGATCGCAACATAAAGCACAAAAAATTTTATTATTTTGGACAATATTTTAGAAGCTATATTCATAAAAAAAAATTTGGGTTACAGTAAACTTTCGTTCAATGTAACTATTTTAATGATGATTAAAGACAATGGTAAAATTTTAGATTTCTTTTCGTTATTGTTGGTTCGATACTTTAAGATTCTTAACGAACAGAATGTGTACAAAAGTAAATTATCTAACAATGTTAATGTAATCGTTAGAATACTTAAATATTAATTATATCCCTATATAAGGAGTAACGGTGAAAGTTATATAAGTGTTATTTTGACTCAAACTTTGCATTACATTATTGATATTATTGATATTTTATACGCGTATGCGTATTATCAGAATTATATTATACTGTAAGGAGCTTTTTAATGGTTGTAAAAGTAATACGAAAACCGCTTCGAAGACAAAAATTAAATAAAATTGAATTAATCAATAAATAGGTCCATTTATGAAAAATTCTATAAAAAGAGTGACATAGATAGTTTTCAAAAATTACAATAAGTACAAAATGTCAATTAAAAACAGTTTCTTAGCATTATTGCTAACAATTTTCGCTAAAACAACCACTTATTTGATTTCTGCTTTGCTCTTGGCTTTAATTTTTTTGATTTTTTTGATTATTGGTACTTTGAATTCACCTCTCTTGTTGTTCTCTATTCTGGTTGTCGGGTTTTCTGTATTATTTACAAGTACTATCCACAAATCTGAATCCATTTGTTCAGATAAAGATCGATTATTCACAAATGAAGATTCTTATACTACGAAAAGTAGACGTTCTTCAGAATATCTGATTAATCACAATTTTAACAAAAACACTTTCAATTCTAAGTATAATGATAAATCAGAATCTGAGAAAAAAAGTTATCCATTAGAAATTAATGATAAAAAATATTTTGAACAATTTCGTTTCATTTCTCAAAATGAATACGTTGACGATGTTATACGTGAAGATATACATGCTTTACAAACCAATATTGAACAATTTGAAAGTTCTTATTTAATAACAACATTCAGAAAGAACTATAATGATGATCAAAAAACAGAATTTGTTTCCGAAACCATTAATGACGTCCGAAAAACAAGATTTGATTTCGCTAACATTGACGTTGATTTGTCATTTAGCTCTATAGAGGTATGTGAATAAATAGTTTAGTTTAACTTTTACTTTTAATCTCATATAAGTTTGCATCACATATAGGCTTCAAACAAAAAAACAAATGACAAGAATGAAAATAATCCGGATTTTGATAGAATCCGCGAAATTCAGCAAGGTATAGATATTGCGAAAGAAAAATTAAAAGAATATATTGATTTCAAAATTTTGTTTAATGAAATGCACGATGAAGTCGCCAATTTAGAAGATAAATTAAGGGGACCGACCGGCATAAATGGGATACATCCAGTCTACTACAAGTCCGAGAAATCATCTTTGATAACGAAGAATATCAATACTAAAAAATCAGAATTGAATGATATATGCAAAAAAGATTCATTAGTTCCAAATAGAATGATTATTGTTTTATTTATAAAAAGAAAAGCAAAAACACTCGCTTTTCAATCCTTCGAGTATCAATCCTTACGAACGAAAATGAATGTTACAGCTTGTCTACTAGTCCGAGAAATCAACAAATGCCAACTATTTATTGAACAATCAGACACAATGAATTTTATGGAATTTATCTCTTTCAACAAAAATGATAGTCCTATGAACAGCAAAAAAACTATAGATTATCGTAATATCCCCAGTACTACCATTTCGACAAGAAAAATAGGTCCAATAAATTATTCAATTCACAATGGTTTATTACAGATCAACTCTGTTGTTTCCGAATATAATCAATTTTATAAAATAAGAAACAGGAGAATAAAAGAAAAGTATTATTCTACGTTAAGCTACTGCCGATTTAATAGAATGATTAGTGATTTATTTGCAAAAGCACTCTCTTTTCAACCCTATTATCAATTTTATAATTCTTCTTCGGTTATAGAAAATATAAATTCACATTTAACTATCGAATATAAATCCTTACGAACAAAAATGAATGATACATCCAGTCTACTACAAGTCCGAGAAATCAAATCTGAAAATGAAGAACAAGTACAGAGTCTGGTATACCAAACTGTTTCTGAAATTAATAATACTGAAGAATCAGAATTAGTTATTGAATTGAATGATAGTAAAAATGATTCATTAGTTTCAAATTATGTTGTTGTAAATGCTGATTATGAGGATTATATATTCTATAAAAAAGTAAAATACCCCATTAATGAATTTTTAGAAAACCAGCAAAAAGAAATCGAATCTTTAACTGAAGATACCCGATCATTAAAAGATTATTTGTCCAACGAACACAAATATATACATGAAAAAATTCGTACTTTACGGAATGATATAGAAATTTTAGAAAATTGATATTTAAGGAGGGAGTTTGGAGGATATTAATGGAGGTTCCATAGCATTGGTGGTGTTCGCGCTTAAATTGTTGGGACAATATCATAAATACGAACAAATATTCTTTTTAAATTTTTCATCTTAATAGCAGAAGAAAGATGAAAAGAATCGACTTAATCTATGTTAGTCTTAATTAGTTTGAGAGGCAACACTCACCCAAATTTATTTATTTTTGTAAAATCAATTGTCTAAATAATCGGCTTAAAAACCTGTGCTCTAAATTGAATAGCCTGAGAGAGAATTAATATTGAAATTTCCATCAGCAATTCAAACTACCGAAAAAATTTCATGAACTTATCATATACTGTCAATTCCTGTCATCTCGAATCAAAGAATTCCCGTGATCTAATAGAAAGTCAATCGAGCTATCGTAGTATAGAGGACTATGGCTAAAAATATAATCGATAAGTGATTTTTTAAGTCTTTAATAATGTTATTATATATATAGTAACATTTTTTTTTTTTAGGAATGTTGTTATGAGATATTGCCGTAAATGACTTGCAAAAGCTCGAATATTTAAGACTGGCTTAGATAACGAAGCTTCAATCGATTTTCCATTTTATCATAGGATTGAAATGAAGGAGCTGATGGCATTTGATAAGTTCATGAGATTTTTCGTTAGTCAGAATTGCTGGTGAAATTTTCAATAGCAATTCTCTCTTAAGTTATTCACATTGAGCACTAGTTTAAAGCCATCATTTAGTCAACTTTTATTATTACTCGAATTATTCTGTCATAATTTATATTTGAATCGCAATAACACGATTCCAAAAATTTTTAATTAAAAGAACAATTTTGAATTAATAAAAATGATTAAATTATTAACGTTTTCCGTAACTGATTTATGATAAATAAGAGGATATTTTATATTATCTGAATTTGTATTCTTATTTGAATTCATGAGTTTAAAAACTATACTGATTTTTGACTTTGATAGGTCACGGGTCTAACATGGGTCAAATGGTCAAAAATTAAATGTGCTAGACTTTATTAATTTGTATCCCCACTAGTTCCTCACTCAATTACGATGAACATAAGATCACAATCACTAATATATATAAAGTATTAGTTATGTATATATAAAATATCTATATTAATAAAATAAAAAAAATGGGTTTAACCAAGTTCTTCCAACGTTCTTTAATTCCTTTATCAGTCCATTGTTCGATGTAGATACGCCAACCCAGGTCAGTTTGCTATTATAAATTTGGCATTAAAGTTGACAAAATCATATACCAGCATAAACAAATGATAATTAAAACCAAATCATTAGGCCAAATTTATAAAAAATTATGTTTACCAGAGTTACGAATTCTACCAGATTATGTTTAATATAATTACGAATTTGCTCCACCAAAATTATATTTGAGTAATGAAATGAAACTAACCAAATTTAAATGATCAAATTTAAATGATAAAAATATTGTAATTAGACGCTAGAATTAATTAAAAGGCATTTGCCTTTTCAATTTTTTTAAAAAAATCTCATTGTTAATGCATTGTTAAAAACAAAGAATAGTAATAATTACAAAGGGAAGCCTTCGAAAATCACGTATAGTACAGTACATATATCAACAAACAAGAACAAAGAATAGTAATAATTACAAAGGGAAGCCTTCGAAAATCACGTATAGTACAGTACATATATCAACAAACAAGTCTATAAATACCAATAAAGTTCCTGTGCTAAAAATTAAAAATTTAAACCTAAGATAATGCAGCATTATCTTATGTTTAATCATTAGCACAGGAACTTTATTGTTTGTTGATATATGTATTTAAACAATGCATTAACAATGAGATTTTTTGATTCAATTTCTTTTATTATTTGTCTTGGATCACAGGATCATGAAAGATTAAATCACGTGACCAAATGATGTTTACACTGTAACACGACTATATTAAAGCCAATTTTATGCTTTGCTTCAAAGAATAAGTATTAGGTAATAAATATTATATTCAGGATTAGAGCTAGTGATGGGCGATAGTCAAAACAAACGTGTTTTGTTTTATAAGTAAAAAGTTGCGCGTAAAAATAAACCTCGTTAAAGTTAGGGTTAGGGTGAGAACAACGTAGGGTTAGGGTTGAGTTTATTAGTAAAATTTCACAAGGAACATTATTTATTAGGCCGCAGAAGGTAGTTTCCTAATTAAAATTTAAGCTATTTGCGTTTTTTTGTAAAAAAGTTGTTTCGCTTCGATTTTTACATTATACCTGATCCTGAAATTCGATTGGCCAAAATCACGTGGGGGTAAAATTTTTGTGGGACAGCTATGGGCGTTAACTTTAAATACTAGAGGTTGGAACCGATTTTAATAATTCGGGTTTATCACGTGAATTTTGTGATATTTTAGAATTTAATCCAATTAAATTTTAATAAATTCTAAAATATCACAAAATTCACGTAATAAACCCGAATTATTAAAACCGGTTCCAACCTCTATTAAATACCTATTATACCCATACCCTAACCTAATTTAACTAGGTAATTCCAAATCCACTTAAATCCTATTCACACAAATATGGGCTCAAATTGCCCAAATTTAACATAAGTTTGGCCGAAATCCAAAAAACTAATAGGAAAAAATTGCAAATTGTGTTTGTAAATTTTTTTCAATAAATAAATAGTGGACTCTTTTGTGCTTATTAGTTCCAGAATTTATAAAAACTGTTTAATATAAAATTATTTCAGTTACGAGTCCAATAAGACTCTATAATTAGGAATATTTAATTCTGACTTTGGCACAGATTTGCAGGACATCATCCCGTTTTGGGCATCCATTATTAACCAGATAAATGTAACTCTTCGCCTTCACTTGGAAGAGTCTGGCATGTTTTTCAGTCTGTTATATAACTCAATCACAATTTACGCTGAATTTTTATCCGGTAATGACAAAAATCACTAGTAATTAATAACAATTTCTCTGTCAAGCCCCAAAATTCTTTATTTCGATCAGTTTTACTTTATTAATTAGTTTTTTATTCATTTTATCTCTGTAAAACTCGATTTCTTTTCTAATATTTTCCTGATAATCATTAAATGTGGGCATCGCACATATTAATTAATTTGATATTGGGACAGATACAGCTTATTAGAGTACTTTTATATTAACTAACATTGTTATTTACAATAAATTTTATTAAAGATTCTGGTTTATCAATTGTTACTTTTTTAATTAGTTTTTTATTCATGTAATCTCTATATGACTCGATCAATTTTCTAATATTTCTCTGAAAAACATTAAATGTGGGCATTGTACATATTAATTAATTTGATATTGGAGTAATTTATATTAGCTAGTTTACAGATCACATTGCTTTTCAATAAATTTTGGATTTACAATCCATCTAGAATATTAAAGATTCTTGTTTATCAATTGTATTATATTTCAATCCATTTAGAATATTAAAGATTCTTGTTTATCAATTGTTTTATATTTAAAAACTTAATCGATTTTTAAATTGTATTCCTTCGAATTATTTGAATTTAATTAATTCAAGTTCTTAATTTAGGTACGTAATAATACAATGAACGGTTTGCCTTGCAATAGTGTAATGATGTGAATTAGTGTTCTGCAGACCCAAACCAAAAGACCCGGAACCGACCTGAACCTGGTCATTATTTTTTTGCTTTTTTTCAAGTCTTTTTTTTTTGGAATTAATGCAATAATCATTTCAAAACAATCCTTTTAATTTTGGCTCATTTGATTCAATCATTTGTTGAAATTGTTTAGGGGAGTGACAAAAATCAGGTGATGTTTTAGGGGGGATAAAAAAAGTTGAAATTATATATAAGAACCTGACTCTATGTATATTAAAAAAGAGGGAGGGTAGGCCTCTGATAAAAAATAATCAGGTGATTAATGACACTACCCTTAGGATCTAATATATGGGGCCTTTGCAGTAGAAAGGTCGATACTGGTTTATACAGTGCGGAACAGCAAAAGATATTCACTTTTATTTTATTATTAAAAAAGTGCCAAATTTGATAAGGACATTATAAAACGTCAACCTTTTTACTAAGAAGCGCCAAATTTAGGATAATGTAACACAAAAATAATCAATATTTATTGGCTTATGCATGTAGATCAGCACCAAATATTTTATATCCCTTAGATTATCACGCAGGCAAATTTGCCTGCGAAATTTTTAAAGTTAATTTTCTGTATTATAGTAATACTAAATTTATACTGATTTACAAATTAAATATAATAACAGGTTTTTAAGTTTGTGTAACTTAAAAATATGAGATTGTCGCGCAGGCAAATTTGCCTGCGAACTTTTTAAGAAAATTCGATTAACAAGAACCAATCAAATTAAATATAATCACATGATTAAATAAATTTAATTAAATAATAGATTATCGTATTAATGTTTTTAATAGTTATCTAAAATGAATGAAACTTTACAAACCGAAGAAGAATTTTATCTTTGTTCTTTTAGTCGTAAACAAGATATTGATGAAATTGATAATTTAGATTGTCCAATAGTAGTTATTGAAGAAAATTCACAATTAATAAATGAAAAAAATAAAAAAAATCATAATAAATCCAATGAAATATATAAAAAATCAGACGATTTTTTACCTTTTCAACACAAATATCCTTTACATGAAGCTTTACCTATTCTTCCTAAGGAATTTACTCTAATTTAAAAATCTGCACCATATTCAATTTTTAGTTTAGTTTTTTCAGAACATCAGTTGCAAACTATTGTAACGAATACCAATATATATGCTGCTGTTCATAATGCAAAACATGGTACAAATCAAGCAGGTGAAGGTCGAAATTGGACTAATTTAACTCTTAATGAATTTAAAATCTGGTTAGCACTTGTAATATATATAGGAGTATTTAAATTTCCGGCAATTACTGATTATTGGAAAAAAGATAGTAATTATCCATCTCATGATATTACTAAAACTATGTCATTATTCCGATTTCAACAAGTAAAATAAGTCTTTTTTTTTTTTGTTTGTTTTTTTTTTTTAAATAAATTTTATCATATATTTAAATTTTTAGATCAAACGTTTTTACATCTTTCTGATTGTACCAAATTATCATCGAATTGGTTTGGAAAAGTAGAACCACTTGCATCACACATTAAAAATATATTAAAACAACTTTATTTGCCTGCTTCAAACCTGTCACTAGACGAAATGATTGCAAGATTTTCTGGACGCAGTGCACATACGTTTCGCATAAAAAATAAACCCACACCTGAAGGATATAAGATATTATCTTTATGTGATTCAGGTTATACTTATACTTTTATGTTCTTATCTCGTATTATGCCATCTAGTATAGAATTAATTTCAAATCTTAACAAAACTGGTTCCGAAGTATATCATCTAGTTAAACAATTACCACAAGAACATGCTTTTAATATTTACATGGACAACTTTTTTTCAAGTATAAATTTATATCAATTTCTTCGTAAAAAAGGATTTGGAGCCTGCGGAACTGTAAGAACAAATACTACAAGGTTTCCTGTAATTTTAAAACAAGAAAAAGAAAAAAAAATTTGGAGTGGGATCACTTGATAGGAGTAGTAGTCGATGACGTATTAAGCTTTTTATGGATTGACAATGGTCCCGTTACGATGCTTACAACCATACACAAAATTGATGGACAAGATAGTAAAATTAAAAGAAATCGTAAAAAGCCACGTGAAACCAGTACAAACTATAAAAATATTAGATCAGTATTTGGTGATGAAGTTCGAAAAGTTATACCTATTCCAGTTGCAGTTGATGATTATAATCACTATATGGGCAGAGTAGATATTGCAGACCAATTAAGAAGTTATTATTCAACTCAATTGGCCGTTTTTAGAGCATGGGTACCTTTATTCTTCTGGTTACTAGACACTGCTATAATAAATTCATATTTAATTTGTAAAAAATTAAATATAGCAAAACATAAAGCATTTAGGCTTGCATTAATACGAGATTTAATTAAAGACTCTTTAAACCCTCTAAAAAGAACAACCCGAAGTGAAGACAACAATGTACAAATAATTGAAAAAGATAACACCAATGTCAACAAAAAGTTTCGTGTTTCTGCAAACTTTGAATTGCCACTATGTAGATTAGTTGGTAATAGTCATTATCCTGAATACAGAGAAAGTGATAGAGGTGCATGTTTGTGGTGTAGATATCTTTTCAAAAAAGATAATGAAACATATCAACAAAATCCTCCACAATCGCAAATTTGGTGTAGCGAATGTAGTGTACCGTTGTGTTGCAACAAAACTCAGCCAAATTGCTTTAAGGATTTTCATACCAGTTCAGAGTAATATGCTGAATCGCATGTTCGTTGGATATTGCTACGAAAAGGGAATCGGAGTCGAAAAGGACGTAAAGAAGGCATTTGAATATTATAAAAACTCTGCAGAAATGGGTAATAATAAAGGAATAATTAATGTTGGATATTGCTACAATGAAGGATTCAGAGTCGAAAAAAACATAAAGAAGGCGTTCGAATATTATTCACAGTTTCAAAAAATTTACCTTGTTAATAATTTCTTTAAAGATCTGGGCATTCATTAACACACGATAAAAAGAAAAAAAAATACATCGTATTAGCAGTACATATCAGAATTACTACTTCAAATAATCGTATGATATACTTTATTTTATATTTTGATGTCTTTTTTTTTTTTTTTTTGAAATATGAGTTTAAAATTTTACATCAGATAAATAACGATCCCATAATTTACATTATATTTTTAGACAAAAAAATTTTCTTAAATAAAAAGATCTATATGTTCTTCAGTAGTACATACAGTATACCCAAATTTTGATTAGTGATACTCGGAATTGACAACTTAAAATTTAGAACGATAGAATTTTCTAAATCACTTTCATAGCTAGAAGAATTATTTGACATTTTCCGGTCTTAAGTTATATACAATTTGTGAATTTTTAGACTTAAATTTAAACAATATTGTGCTGTTGCCATATATATATATATTTTACATATAATTGTTTTTCTAACGAACTGAACATTGAACAGATAATATAAATAATTCATAGATTATTTTAATAGATTTAAAATTTCCCATAGATTATTTATTTTATCTACTATTGCTAGACAACAATTCATAAGGTTTTTTACATGACATCTGCATTATTCTTAAATTAGAATTTAATTCAAAAATTCGCAGGAATGCAATTCGGAATCTGACAATGATAAATTAAGTGGTCACTCCGATGTTGTGCGTGAAATGTGGTATGATGAAAAAAGAGATTTATTGATTACTTGCGGTTTTGATAAGTGCGTGAAAATTTGGGGAAGTGAATGAATTATGCAGAGAATTGACGAAAGACTTGAAAGAAGAAGGAGAGAAAAAGAGGATTCAAGGGTTGTTTGTAAGCAGAATTACTATTGTTTAATGAATTGTAAATGATTTTGTCACCTATATATTCTTGCCCTTATTGTGATTATACCAGAAGCATCTTATATATTAATATACAATAATAGCTTAAGTGTGTAAATATAAGAAAGAGTGTTAAATACTTGTATAAAATGAAGAAACCAATTTTACATTTTTCGCAGTTTTCGAGTAAGAACTCTGATTATAGTACAAAAATTAACCATTCAGAAGGGCTTTAATGAATGTAATAAACGATTTTCTTTGTTTTAAGCGCCATAAGGATTCATCCAAAATATATTACTAATACAAGTTGGTTACACTTTGTTTTACCATTCAGATAAAAGACTGATATAAATAGCATATATCAAAATCAATTAGATTAATGACTATTAATGACACAAAATTTCAATTGTATGATGTAATGAATTTTTTCTTTGACAAAAATTTGACTTTAAAGATAATACATAGCGCATTTGGGAAATTGTATTTAAAGTTATTATTTGAATTTAATTGAAAATCAAATTGTTATTAAAAATATGTCTTACGCCTTTCAATTCCATCTCGTGGTCTACAATAAAAAACCAAATTAACTCTCTTTCTAATAAAAATTTCAGAATTAAATACATAGTGCATTTGGGAAATTGTATTTAAAGTGATTAAGTTATTATTTAGAATTTAATTGAAAATCAAATTGTTATTAAAAATACGTCTTACGCCTTTCAATTCCATCTCGTGGTCTACAATAAAAAACCAACTAACTCTCTTTATAATAAAAATAGCAGAATTAATATTCTTTGTTTTAGAAAATATTTGTATAGTTTCTTTAATACATTACAGAATATCGTACAACTGTATATATAACCTTACATTTATTAATTTAGAATGGCAAAATATAGTTATGTCTAATAAAAAACCCTATCCGTAAACTTAAGTGATGTAACAAATGGCGCGGGCGCATCTTTAAGTGAAATTAAATCCTATTTTAACCATTTTGATCAAACCAATATTTCTGAAGCATTTGATGCTACAAGAAGCAAGTTATTACTGCTAATGAATGGCGTGCTTTTACTGAAAAGCTATATAATTTACAAGTAGAATCACAATCAGGCCTTAAAGAGTTGATTAAATATTTGGATGCAATAAGGCAGCAAAACAAACTTAATAGAAAACCAACAGGTGAAAGCTTGAATTTCCGCCGCTTAAAAACCGCAATTATAGAATACAATAAAAAAAATTACGATTCAGCTTACAAATTATTTTTACATCTTACTTGTGATGGATCAGAAAATAATACTAGAGAAGAGGCAATTCAAATATATGGTATCTCCATGTATTATATTGCACTTTGTAGTTTAAATGGGAATGGCACCGAAAAAAATTATCATTACGCTTTAAGTGTCGCCAAATTTCTTGAAGAATGTAATAAACATATTGATGCATTAAAGCTTTATGAATTATTGAATTCTAAAGTTACAGAAATTAAAAACAAATTAGCGAATAAAAAAAATAATTTAAGACTAAAGTAGTCAGGTTTATTTACTTAAAATCTTTTCTTTAGTATAGGTATCTTTTTGTATTAATAGTTTTAATTTTATTAAATTCTTTATAACTACTTTGCAAAAATTCCATTTTATTACTAGTGTTGAGTCAGGCCATTTTTTAACCGAGATAGCCATTTTTGAATTTTATCCATCAAAATAACATCACCATCGATTAATGCAAATAAGATACGTCATCTGACTCTGATAAAGCCTTTTTTAAACCAGCATTATAGCTGATTTGAAAATTAGTGGGACACGTGATGAATTTTGTGATGATCATCCAAATTTCGATAATTATTTTTCGGTAATAACAGTATAGTTTTTCGATAATAATTTTCGGCCGATATATTATCGTAGTATGTTTTGTACTGGCCGAAAATTATATTATCGAAAACTATACTTTTATTACCGAAAAATAATTACCGAAATTTGCTAGCGATCATCACAAAATTCATCACGTGTCCCAGTAATTTTCAAATCAGCTGTAAATAGATATAGAAATAGAGACCTCCATAGTAGAGATCTGACCCGTTATTCACTGAACTATTACGTGTCATATCATGTGACCCGGTATTCACTGAATCGAATATTCACTGGATTTTATTAATTTCAATCAAGTGAATAACGGGTCACATGGAGGACTTTCCGGGATTGACGTTTCGAAGCCGGAGCTAAGGTTTCTTTGATCGGATATTTAGAATCAATTTTGCCATCTTCAGCGATTCTTCCAACCGGTTAGTTTAAACCAATTTAATTCTGACAGCGCGATTCTAAAATTTCTGTTCGTTTTTAAATAGTAACTTTCTAAATGAAACAATTTTGTCAATTAACTTTGAATAAATTTTAGCAACTCAATTTAAAATAAAAATAATTTAAAACTTTGAAATTGAATGAAAAATTACTGCATAAAATTTTATCTATATATTTATATTATCAAAAATTAATCATCGAAAATTAATCATCAAAATTTAATCATAGTTAATATGAAGAGTGCCAAAAAAAAAGAAACAGAGAGGCAGAATTATTATTTTGGGGATTTGGGAATAAGTACAATATAAATTTTTATTATGCTGAAATCTGAGCGGAGTCAAATGAAAAGTAATTTTTTATTAAGTTAACGACTTAATTGAAAGTTGTAGAGCTCGATGAGACGCATCTAATGGTGGTTAGTCTTATATGTAACACACTAGAGAGCAAAATTTATTTACTAGTGGCATTTATAGTTTTCGCAGTATGTATTCAGACAATAGTTCAAATTTCGCCATTCTTGTCATAATATTTAATGGGCTCAATTTAAAATATTAATTTAAAACTATATACAAATTAAATCAATATTGAACAAATCAAAGAGAAATAAATTAAAGCAAAAGAAATACGTGAAATAAAATTCTTGAGTTAATTTATTTATTTCTTCTCGTTGAACTTATCACTTAATTTGTTTAAATGGTTAGTATAAGCGTTTTATAACTTAACAACGGTTCGGTTGATTTATCGTTATTATAAACAATAAGAAGGAGTGGAGGCATTCCAATCGTACCTGAATTATTTTGTCATAATTTAATATTTGAAAGAAATTTATTTCATTATTATCCCAACAAACTCATTCCAAAATTTTTAATTAAAAGAACAATTTTGAATTAATAAAAATGATTAAATAATACAATTGTAAAAAAATTTTTTAAAGAAAGTAAATAATTCTTCGTCAAGTAACGTACGTGAATGTTCTTCCTTAAAAATTTTTCTGATTAATTATGGACTCTAGTAAACAAAAAGAAAGTTAACACAAGGATCTATTCATCACAAACATGGGGGTTGCCCACATCTTTCATTGACATCATCATGATAGTTACATATCATCCGGCTGACAATATGCAGAGTATACCACAACTATAATGTTCACATAAATGACAGCGTAACTTTAACCCATACATGATAAGTAAGAATGGGGGTTGCCCACACTCACCTTTAAAATACCAACTTAAACCAACTAACCCAATCTCTTGATTTCCAAGCTTCTCGAAGCAACATAAGCTTTTGTTTCAGCAGACTCTTGATTTCTAAGTGAGAGGAAAAAGGTCTATTTGAGTTTATATATTTAAAATAGGATATTTCTACATCTAGTATTCATGATAATTATGTCATTTACATAGTGATGTGATCCGTTATTCACTGAATCGAAATTTATTAATAAAATCTAGTGAATATTCAATAGATTTATTAATAAATTTCGATTCAGTGAATAGCGGGCCACATCTCTACATTTACAGCAATACATGCTTAATAAGTTTGTGGTTGCCTACAATCATCATTAAATAGAATATTAAATTAATTAACATTGACTTGTACGGATATTTTATTTTTTTTTTTAGATTAAATGATTGAGCGATTAATAATATTTTTTGTAGATTATTATGTAATTATATATATATATTACTGAAAAAATTATATTAACCTCAATTGTTATCATGTTTCACAATGATTGGTGCCGAGTTTATTATTAAAAAAAATTAAAACACAAAAATATATAAAATTATAACTTATATTCGGTATATTCAATTATTTATTGCGTAATATAAAGAACAAAGCGCGTTCTGATACGCGTACTAAGTCTCATATCATGATAGTTACACCACTTCAACTCATATATACTAAGTAAGAATGTATTCAAATGTTTTACGTATCAGTATTTGATTATTGATTGGGCTAGAATCTAGTTAGATTATACATATTGGGCATATGCCTTTTTATTGTAATTTTTTGTGTTTACATTATAAAAACCGGTTTATACATTATTATTGAAAAATTACAAGTTTAATAAATAACTTTTTGTTACAGTTCGAAGAAATAGTCAGATTTATATGTAAATGGTATTATACTAAAATGAACATTTTTGAACAAGAAAATATCAAAATTTCTTATATTTACATTAGTGAATAATGATATTTAGATAAATATTTAGATAATAGACTCAACATGAATTGCTAGACAATATAACCGAATATTGGCTACCCCCATCAATTTCGAAAATTTTTCCAAACTTTTCATTAAGTTCGAATGGCAATAACTTGTCATTCTCACTTTGATTTCTGAGAGCATAAGTTTTACCAAAGCCCCAAGTATACACCTTATTTTCAAAATTGACAGCTATAGAATGATGATCTCCAGCTGCAATAATTTTGCAATTATTAAGATTAATTCAGACAGGAAACTTTCTATTTTCTTCCGAAGCATCAATGCCTAGTTGTCCATATTTAGAACTACTGAAACTATAAACTTCACCATTTTCTAGAAGGACCAACGTATGGTGAAGCCCTGCGGAAATTTGGTTCACTCTGTTTAAGTTTTTGAAAAATTCTAACTTCATTGGAGTTATAATAGGATTCAGCGATTCAATACCACACTAACCCTCAGCATTTTGACCCCATGTAAATATCATTCCATTTTCATCGATTGCAAAACTGTGATTTCCTCTGGCAAAAATTTCCTTAATTCGGCTTGATATTTTTCTCAGGAGTTAAAATTAAACTATTGCGCTTACGTATCGATATTCTTCTTCCAAGCTGATAAGAATCCATGCATTCAAAAGTATATAAATAACCATTTGTCGTCAAAACTAATACGTGATTCTCTCCAACGGTGATGTCTGCGATTTTTAAGTGAGAAGTAGGGCCGTATTTCACGAATATTGATTGCTTTTTAATTGCTAAGGTAAACCCAGTATTCCCGTTATTATTCTTAAAGTAAAATGAAATTATTTTGACCACAATCGTTGCTGCCCATAGTAAACAATTTTGTACGTTTTAATTCATGAGTAGGTAGTTTGACTATTTCTACCCCGATCAATTTTCTTTTTTGTGGCATTTTATTTTCAAATTTCAAGGTAGTCTATTAGTTTTGCAGTGTTAAAGTATGCATATAAAACAGTTCAGCTCTAGATTTAATGTCCTTTTTATAGCGAACTGGACATCGAAAACTCCGATACTGTATAAAGTAATGTTTTTATTATTAAAAATCCGGGTTTAATATTATTATTGGCAAATAATTTATACAGTATATTAACGATTTAAATTATATTAATGATTTTGTGCGTAATTCATATATTATGTAATTATATATTATGTAATTATATATATAATATTTTAAAATTTATAATATATTAATACTGAAAAAAACTTAATTATATAAAATTTTAAATTTTTTACTTTGAAAACCGGTTTTTATATTATACTGTTTCACAAAGAGATCTAATATTTATAATTCAGGTAACAATATAAAGTACAAAGTACAAGCGCGTTCTAGTACGCGTACATAGCACAAAATATGCGTGATAATGCATCCTTTATAACAATAGAGAATCATAAAGAGCAAAAGCGCGTACTAATATGCGTGCTAAGCCCCATAAGGCTGCGCGATAATGCACATTTGCGAAAAATCAGGTCTTGAGCATTAAAAAAATTATTTTTGAATCAAAGAGAGACTCCCGCCCCAAGATTGATTATAAATTAAGAAGAGTTATGCAGAAATCAAATTCCTATAAAAATATTTAAATTTTGATAGAAGCATTCTTAGGGAATCTGATTTACAAAATGGATATTATTTTTATTATTTGCTCCCTTTTGTTTATTTTTGCTCTTATTTTTCATAATACCTCTTATTCCAAAGAAAACAATGCAACTGGTTATGATGATTCAATATTGGTTATTGAAGTGTTTGACGATGATGAAGAGGAGTCCAAATATGAATTGAAAGAAAGTATCATAAATACTCTCCAACGACTCATGAAAAATTTAGATAAATTAAAACAATTAAATGAACAAATATATGAATTGAAAGAAAGTATCATAAATGTTCTCCAACAACTCATGAAAAATTTAAATGAACAAATATATGAATTGAAGGAAAGTATCATAAATACTTTCCAACGACTCATAAAAAATTTAAATAAAGAAAAGCTAGAAAATGAACAGATTAGAAATGAAAAATTTTTCCTTGAACAAGAAAATAAAAGATTAAGGAACGAAAATTTAAATCTTAAACGAATCAAAAATGAAATGAATAACAATATCAATGCTCTTCAAAAGCAAATTTACCAAATGGAGTATACTAGACTGCAATTTGAAGAAGTACTTCAGAGAGAAAGGACACAGTTGCGAACAAATTATCAAAACCGTTTCAATGAATATTTTGAATATTTTGTTCAATATAACGATTATTTTCAGAATTTAACATTACAATCAACAGAAGAGATTAGACGATTAACGGCAAAGATTGAAAAGAAGGACACGAAATTAAGAGTTTTGACAAAATATTTGATCAGTAAGATTAAGAACTGAACAGTTCAATTGAATTGAAAATTAAAAATCTCGATAACTTTATACATAGAATAGTTTAATTTTATTGGATTAAATGTAGAAAAGGCGACACTTCTGGCAAATTTTCAGGAACGAAGAATTAGATCATGTAGTCACGAAAATTGATGCAGCACCACTTCATGAGCCAATCAGTATTGCGCAAACAGATTGGTTATATGAAGTGGCGCTACATCAATTTTCGTGATTATGTGATCTAATTCTTCGTTCCTGGAAAATTTACCGGATGTGTTACCTATTCCATATTTATTTCCATTTTTTAGTACAAATTTAGTTTGTAAATTTTTAATCTTTTAAATTGACCAAATGTAATATATGGTAATATAAATTGACCAAATGTATTTTTTTTGTAAAATTTGTTATATAAAAGTCTTTCATGAATTTATTGCATAACTCTAAAAAAAAATTAAATTAAAAATTATAGTTAACGATAAAGCTAACCAGTCGAATAGTTTTAATAATGTTCGAACAAAGGAAATGCTTATATTAATCCTTAATCAAAAAAATGCACACGTGGGTCCATTAAGTAAAATTAAAAGCAACACAAGCTTTTAATCATATAAATGCATATAAATGATACTAGAAACAAGACGATTTTGAACAAAATCTTGCGCATTCTCGATTGGTACTTTACCTTTTAATATAGATTTTATTTAAAATTAATTAAGCTGAAATTAAGAAATGGCATCATCATTAAATTTCTCTTTAACCAAATGGTTAGAATTGATATTATGCGTGTCAAATCCACAACCATCCCTCTTAACCTAATTGAACAAAAAGTTCTCAAAGTTTTGTGGTTAATTTATTATACCTTTTCAATAAAGATTTAATTTGGAATTCTATACACAATTTCTAAGATTACATATGAAACCTAATTTTCACAATGATACTTCAAATAAAGAAATTAAGTCTTTGTAGATTGGCCTGATTGGTCGTATTTTATTTCTTTATTTAATTATAATCAACGAAGAATAAAAAAAAATTACATTCTGATAATAATGTTTAATTATCAAGTTTTTATATCTAAAATGGTTTTTAAAAGATCAGTGTTGATTTTGGTTTCTATCTCTAATCGATAACTCGAGTTATTGGAATTGAAGAAACAATTGACAACGCAACCATTGAATTTTTTCTTAATCATACATTTGACGATTTCGTACAACTCAGAGTTGGAGATGATGTTGTATCCTGTGCCCTTTTCTTCGAAACTCGTAATGTAAGGGGGACTTGAAGTTGATCTTGATCTTGATCCTGAATTCGCACATCCTATATTGCTTCTCGACCTCGATGCATATAAGGTCAACGAACCTTTGTATCGTGTTGGCGACCATTTTCAGGTGTTCTTCTTTGATGTCGATTAGGTAGTAATCTATCAATTCGTCGAAAATGCTTTTCGGGATCTCGTATTTGAGATCCTGATTGTATACTAGCTCCTTGTTTTTGACGAAATAATCCAACAATCCTCTGAAGAAGATCGGATACTCATATTCTTTCTTGACCAGTACGTAGATATGGATCGTATCATTCTGTGGTATGCCGACGTCCTGGTCAAATTTGTGTTTGCAAGTAAACGATAATTCTTTCGTTTCTTACATAAATATAAAATTTATCAATACAGTTAAAAATCGGTTTTTAACAATAGTTTTTCTGAATATAATTAAGTTTATACATCATTATTATAGATCTAGTATTCATACATAAATACAATACAGTTAAAAATCGGTTTTTTAATAATAGTTTTTATAGTTATTTGTGATTAATTTATTCATACCTTTTTAATATAGATTTCATTTAGAATTCTATATACGAATATATTCTAGATTAATTAAGCATATGCGTGAAAGTTATTTTCGCAATGAAAATGTAAAACAAAGAAATGAAGCCTTACTTGTAAGAATTGAAATTCTTCGAAAATTTTTATATAGTAAACTAGTACATCTTCTTCTCTAATATTTTAAAATAAACTTTGATATTAAAAAAGACTATTGGTTTGTTTCAATAATTTCATCATGAAGATTGGAAATCTACATGTGATAGTAATATTTATGTTAGTACAGAAATCATCATTTGGATAATTGATTTTTTGTAGTTAAATACTCATTTTCTACTCATTTTCTTCGAGAATTTTAAAATCATTTTAAATATAAGTATCACTAATACAAATTATGTTAACGCGCGTAAAGACACCAATTCTTTGTTTCAGGGAACGTGAGTTGCGTCAGGCATCATTAGTTTAGGATGTAGTTTATTTATTTTTTATTTGCTGCGTATAGTGATGTGACCCATTATTCATTTAATCGAAATTTATTAATAAATTTATTGAATATTCACTGGATTTTATTAATAAATTTCGATTCAGTGAATAACGGGTCACATCACTAATGTATACGTATATAAATCAAGTCACCAAAATTAACAATACCAAAAAACCTGTTCTTGTAATTTTCGAATTTCAGATTATATAGATCTTATTAAAGAATTATTGATTATTTTATTAAATTATTATATAATGCTTTGACAAATCACGTGTAATTTCCAACTTAATTATTGTAAAATATATACTACGTATTGGCAGTTAATAAATGTTAATTTTCTTTAAATTAATGACATATAAAAAATATTCTAATGTTTGGATTGTATCCAGTTCCCGTTTAAAATAGAAATTGCATAAATTTCTAATTTGACGATGTGCATGAAATTGTATAATTATCGTTATTTATAAACCTATATTAATTTAACATGTCAGCCTTACATTCCACACTGAATTTTCTAAGGCTTTTAATCGTGTGAAAATTTACTTGGCTTACTTGTTACAAACTGCAATGAGTCAATTTATCAATTTATCATTAATAGTTATACTAAATAATACAATCTCGTTTCTACACGTGTTATTGAATATTGTATAAAAAAAATTTATGCACGCATATATACTGGATGCTATTGTAATGTAAAACTACTAACTTATTGCTGTATATAAGTGAATACAACCTTAACTTCATTTCAGAGTATTGGTAATGATTTTGAATTTGAAGAGTTCGAAAAGGAAATTATTAATGAAAAATATTCATAAAAAATAGTATGAAAGGTTCAAGATTGGTTCTTGATGATTTTTTTTTTCATAAGAATTTTTCACAAAAAATTTTTTTGGCTTATGTATTCGTGAATTGTAAAAAAAATAAATTTTGTGATTGGTTACTTATAATATAGTTTATTTGAGTGTAAACAAAAAGATGGATTGAATTTAATTTATTTAAAAGTTTCTATGTTCAATTAATTTTTTGCCTTATTCTTAAATTTTGCTTCTTTACGATGTCGATTGAATATTCCAAGTTTAATATTATTGTTATTTGAACTAAAAACATTTCCTTGACCGATTTTACAATTAATGTCTTTAAACTATGGTGAAATTTGAAAAATAACCCACGCTGATTCTTTTAATTTTCTTGAACTCAAGTGTCTCGAAAATTTCGATTCTAATTATAGGTATTCAAGTTGATTATGTGATTGACGATCTAAATAAATTCGAAAATCAAAACAAATCATTACTTAATTCTCCTTAACGTTAGATAATGACAAATAAAAAAAATTTTTATTTCGACGATAATGAACCAGATACTTGGAGTATCTTAAATTTTCATGAAGCCTGGATAAATAAATACAAAAATGACGATCCAAGAAAACTTCAATTTCAAAAAGCAAATGATGCACTAGTTAGAATTCTGCGTTCTATCGTTGTTAACTGTAGAGATAATAATAAAGTTGAGAAAGCAAAATCTATTTTGAATACAAAGGTGAGTATATTTTTTATGAGAATATTATATTGTTAACGGATACTACTTCATTGCTGTGCTGTTTTTTCTCGCGACAAAATCGACGGGTACTACTTGTATCACTAAGCCACGTTATTAGATACTGCTTCCATGCTTAACGAATTATCACAGTAAAGTCATAATTTTTTATAAATGTGACTATACTCAGAATATTTCAATAGGTATCCGTCTTTTGCTATATCTAACACGTGGTGACGGGCAGTGTTGTCATGGGACACGGACACGGACGGCGGACAGTCCGGGACGGGACGTCCGGGACATGTCCGCCCAGAATTTTTTTTGTCCCGGACATTTGGCGACTAAACACGTGATCATCAACCAATAAAATTCGTATAATTCCGCAATTTGATTGGTTTTACCCGGCGGACATGTCCATCATGTTGGGACATTATTGCGGACATGTCCCGGACGTCCCGTCCCGGACTGTCCGCGTCCCTGAAAAATCGGCGGGACAATGTCCGTGTACAACACTGGTGACGGGTACTGTTTTATCACTGAGATATGTATGTCAACGGAAATTGCAAAATCAGCTCTTTTGTTTTTATCTCTGAGGCATATAATATGTAACATGTAATCTGTGCTTGCTGTTAATTTTGACTAAGTTATGTTTATTTTCAAGGTTAAACGTGGGGTTGATGTAGATAATTTGTGGCTTAACCTTAATAAAGAACCATCGATAAATAATGAAAATGGCCAATTGCCGGAGGATTATTATTCACTTTTTAATGATGATAATGAAGAAGAACTAAGTCAATTGATAGATGATAGTGTCTTGAATGAAGAAACGAATCTCCCTAAATTTAATGAAATAAATTTGGAACTTGTGAAGGTAAAAATAAATATTTAACAAGAGTTCTAGAATTTTAATTTATTCATAATATGTTTAATCAATTTTTAGTTAAACTTTCAAAAATTAAAAAATTCTTTTAAAAATTACCAAAATTTAATACCTAGTTCAAAAAAAGTAGTAACGTAAGTTTGGTATAAATTTGATTCTTATGTATAATAATTTGATTCTCATAATATCGTTAATATCGTTATATCTTTATTCTTGATGCTTAATAGACCAGCATACTGGGGCATATTAGACCTGACTAAAGAAAGCTTGTTCAATTGGAAAGATATTGATAATAAATTGTTAAATGAAGTATCGCAGCTTTTTACAAACACGATTGCATGGTTGCCAAAAACAGCCCCCAAAGCATTACAAGAGTACTTTAACAGTAAATGCGAAAATTCGGTTCTTGGATTTGAAGAATTACATATTTACATTCAGTTAATGTAAGTATAATTTAAGATTATTATTGGATTTATATCTTAAATCTTTATCAGTTATTATATATATTTTTAATTTACATTCCATTTTTATTTTATAAATATTTTATAGCAAACTTAGTATGGCTCGATTAAGATTTATTAGCGAGCAGGAATTAAAGATGACTACAGTATTTCCATTAATTCGTAGAATAATTTCAAAAGATTTAATTGAAGATAAATGGTATGGCTTCACTATGTTAAAATAAAAAAGTAAAAAGAATTTTTGAGAACAAACCTTGTAATTTTATTTTTAGGTGAGAAATTTAGTCTTTAGCGACAAATGAAGCACGTAATGAAACAATTAATCCTTTTCAAAGAGCTAAAATTGGTCATCGAGCAGACATGAAAGGAACGTTAAAAAATACTTCATGTAAATTAGAGGCTTTATATAGAGAAGTATTTGGAGGATTAGGGCCTTTTGGTTTATCAATAGCAAGCAGAAAGAAAAAATATCTTGATAAAGTCAAATTGTCTATAATGATGCGTGATTCGATTAATAAGGCTTTAAAACAATAGAGGCATATTAATGATGATGACAGAAAGTCTTTGGTTGTATATGGATTTACACAAGATGGTATGAAATTAACTGATTTACTGTACTTGATTTACGTATTACTAAAAAAATTTTTTTCTAGGACTTGAAATAAGTTTTTATGCAATGTCTTGGTTTGAAGGAATCTATCTTTTCGGAAGAATTGACTCTTGCACAATACCATCAGAGGAAAATAATTGTTATTTATTTGAAGAGATTTATTGCGTTCTTACTGAACTTAATGTACGTACTATTGACTTAATAGATACAGTATTAATTTTAATATGAATAAATTTATTAAATAGCAAACTTTAAAATTAAAACAGTCAAAATTAAAGAAAACAGAGGAAACAGTAAGAAAACTTCATAGTAACGAAATAATAAACAAAAGAAGATTACAGACTCAAGAAAATAATTCTGATTTAAATATGAATAGAACACCACTATTAAAAACCTAATATCTTTTGTTTTTGCATGAATCTTCGTTTTCTTTTCAGACTCCAATATATAAATAAAGTAAATAAAAATTGTAAGGGATTGCAGTCATATCAGAAATATTTCATAGATTTACCGCAATATTATCGCTATTTGTATTATAAATAAAGAAAATGTTAATTATTTTGGCCCTCGCTTAATACAATTTTAATTGTATCTTGAAAATTTATAATCACCAATAATGATAAATTAGAGATGTATAGTTGTTATACGAAACCATGTGATGTTAATTATTACCTGTAATAAAACACAAAGACCTAAAAATTTAATCTAGTTTTTATTAAGTTTCGAGACCCGTTAATTCACTGAATCTAAATTTACTAATAAAATAAATTTATATTTGTTTGATTTTATTAATAAATTTCGATTCAGTGAATAACGGGTACCATCTCTCCGATAAATACTGTTTTGTCAATTATCAATTCGATTATATGAATATTCCTTGTATTCTTATTTTTTGAGATAGATATGTAACCCGTTATTAACTGAATAGAAATTTATTAATAAAATCCAGTGAATATTCAATAGATTTATTAATAAATTTCGATACAGTGAATAATGGATCCATCACTATTTTGAGATTAGCTCGATTAACTGTTGTAAAAGTGTCCCAGATTAAGAATAAGTAGATGCTTTTACTTTAAATTAGACTAATCACACGTAATTCGCATAATTTGTGAATGAAATTAAAAGTTCTCGTGACTTAAAGTCATGCAAACGCGTCCGATATCTCTTTAGGGGTTGGGTTGTGATTGCGAACAAAGGAGCCGTTCTAATTTTTTTTCCTTTGCATGTCTTGGAGGCAATTTTTTTTTATTTTTACGAAGACTGTTTATTGTCGAATATTTTATCAAGATAATACTTACCGGGTTATATATTAATTCTAACAAAAATTATTTTTACCAAAGTTACAAAATAATTCCACCAAAACTATGTTTACTAGAATTAATGATTAATTCTACCAAAATTATGCTTACCAAAGTTACAAATTAACTATAAAATTAAGGTTACCTGAGTTACGAATTAATTCTTTCTAAATTGTTCTTACTAGAGCTACGAATTAATTCTGCCAAAACTAAGCTTACCAGAATTACTAATTAATTCTATCAAGATATGTTTACCAGAGCTATATATTAATTCTAACAAAATTATGATTTCCAGAGTTACGAATTAATTCTACCAAAATTATGCTTACCAGAGTTACAAATTAATTCTACCAAAATTATGCTTACCAGACTTAC
>QKWP01001556.1:109052-125300 GCA_003550325.1 Gigaspora rosea
AAAATTATGTTTACCAGAGTTACGAATTAATTCTACCAAAATTATGCTTACCAGAGTTACGAATTAATTCTACAAAATTTATACTTACCAAAGTAACTAATTAATTCTACCAATATAATACTTTCCAGAGTTACATATTAATTTTACTAAAATTATGCTTACCAAAGTTACAAATTAATTCTACCAAAACTACATTTACCAGAATTACTAATTAATTCTACCAAAATTATCTTACCAGAGTTACAAATTAATTCCACCAAAAATTATGTTTGCCAGAGTTGCATATTAATTCTACAAAACTATGTTACCAAAATTATGCTTACCACTTACAAATTAATTTTACCAAAATTATGCTTACCAGAGTTACGAATTAATTCTACCAAAATTATGCTACCAGGTTACGAATTAATTCTAAAAAATTATGCTTACCAGAGTTACGAATTAATTCTACCAAACAAAAGTAACTAATTAATTCAACCAAATTTATGCTTACCAAAGTAACTAATTAATTCTAAAATATAATACTTACCAGAGTTACATATTAATTTTACTAAACAGAATTACTAATTAATGCTACAAAATTTCTTACCAGAGTTACAAATTAATTCCACCACAAAATTATGTTTACCAGAGTTGCATATTAATTCTACCAAACTATGTTTATCAGAATTACTAATTAATTCTACCAAAATTATATTACAAGAGTTACTCGAATTAATTCTACTAAATTTACAATATTATTATACTTCTATCTGGATAATGCTTACAAAAATTCTACCAAAATTATGCTTACCAGAGTTACAAATAATTCTACCCAAATTAAGTTTACCTGAGTTACGAATTAATTCTACCTAAATTTTTCTTACTAGAGTTACGAATTAATTCTACCAAAACTAAGTTTACCAGAATTACTAATTAATTCTATCAAGATAATGCTTACCAGAGCTACATATTATTTACGAATTAATTCTACCAAAATTATGCTTACCAGAGTTACGAATTAATTCTACCAAAATTATTCTAATCAGACTTACAAGTTACGAATTAATTCTACCAAAATTATGACACCAGGTTATTAGGGCTCCTCAAAGTCGAATCGAATCGAATATTAGGCATATTTGAATTTGATCGAATCGAATAAGCTCTTGATTTGAATTTGATTTGATCAAATCAAATCAAATTTATTTGTAATTTTTATTAATTTTGGCTGTATAACTTTCGCAAGTTATTTAACTGACTAAACTTATGTAACACTAATCTGATGCTGGCAAAAAAATCTTAAAGTTAGCCCACTTTAGACAATAACAGTCACACGATTTGTCACATCTAAAATTTTATCATATGATCTTCACAAATTACACAAACTGACGAAATTGCATTTTTAAAAATTTTGCCCAAAACCTTAAACCCAATACATATTATTTCTTAAGACAAAACTGTTGCCGAGGTTTTTACGAATCAAATGGTATGAGAAATGTAAAAAATGAACTTTTCCTTATAAATTACCACTTTGTTGAATATGTGCAATTATTTTGACTACTTTCGTTTGATTCTTCTCAGGTTAACAACTTATTAACTCAAAAAACGACCTATTAGGTGCATCAGAGGGAGAGCTTTCACCAAAATGCATGTGCGAAGGGCTGGTACATTATAAATGTAACGAAGAAAATCAAGAAAAACCGTTTTTCAGTACGTAGATCACTTAATAAATTGATGTTTTTGTTTTATTTTTTTACTTGGAAAAAATTTTTTTATGCTATTTAAGGTCGCTAATACTTATTATCTTATTTAGGTTTATTTATCTGTATCAATATAACGATAAGTATAAAGGTTATTTATTTATTTATTTCAAAGATTATTTATTAATTATTAGTACGTATTTATTTAGCATTAGGGAGTTTTCAAGCAGTTACCTCGACGTGGCTCACTAGTCGTTACTATCATGATTAATTTTACTGGATTCGTGGCACAGAATATAAATTTTAGTCAGAGTAACTCTACAAAAAGATATATTTTCATATTTTTTTACTAAGAGATTACTTATTGGTTATTAGCTTCGATGAATAAATTAAAATTTTGATGTTTATTAAAAAAAATTTTGGCGTGAAATGTAAATAAAGATCATATAATTTAATTTTTAATAAAAATTTTTTTTTTAAAAAAAATATTCAATACAATTAACTTTCTCTAAGTTAACTCTATAGCTTTAATCTCTTATCGATAGTAGTTTAATCCAACATAACAGGTTTCAAAATTTTGACATCGTATAATTCCTAATAATCTGCTGCTAAAGTTTTTTCGTCTATATTAAGGTTTTCATCGATAGTTTCATCTAAATTTTTAAAAACTATATCAGTACCGTAGTAGTACCGTAATAGTAAGCATTACTTCAATTATAATCTAATTTACTTGGTCGGTTATAACTCTGCTTGAATTTCAATAAATCTTCGTTGGTAATAACTCTAAATAGTTTAGAATGTTAAATAACTTTGGTAAGTTTGTTGTTATACTTAAAAAAAAGCTTTCAAAGCAAGATAAAAAGTATATGTAAAGTAAAACAAAAGACCAACTTTAAGGGCGTGATTCTTCTCAACTTTGCAACTTATCTTACTTTAGGCTTAAAAATAAGAAAGTGCATATTTAACTAAAGCGCTATTCATTATCCCGTGATTGTGGTTTCCTTTTAGGAAACCCCTGAAAAATCCATTTGAAGAGGGCCTGCCGTTGCAATTTACTATGAAAAATGGATCGATCATATGGATGTCGATCACTCAAATTTCATAGTAAAAAATTTACCCCTATGATCTGCGTGCCAAATCGTGTGACTGATAACATTTTCAGGTAAGTTATTACAACCTTATTAAAAACCCGGCCGGCATCAACATAATTCCGGCCTACACTAACCCTAATTCTGGCCCGCACTAATACTAAAATTCTGAGTTTATTTTAACTCGGGTCAAAATAGAATTTCACTTTAATTCCCTTATTTGCTGAATTTATATTAAGTATAACTTCAGGCAAAATTAAATATATCGTCCTTTTCAATTCGACGAATTAATTCTACCAAAATTTGTGCTTACCAGACTTACAAATTAATTTTAACAAAATTATGTTTACCAGAGTTACGAATTAATTCTACCAAAATTATGCTTACCAGAGTTACGAATTAATTCTACCAAATTTATGCTTACCAAAGTAACTAATTAATTCTACTAATATAATACTTACCAGAATTAAAAATTATTTTTTGTTGGATCGACAATCTTGCATGATATAACTTATACTCATTAGGAAATCAAAAAACGTGTGAAACACGGTTTTCCCATGATACGTTAAGCAAACTGAGGAAAAACAACCAATTTACAACAACCTCATTTTCTCATAAAAATTTATTCCATTAAAGTACGTATACTTTCTGACCGTGAGCTTAGGTATCGACACTCGGGCAAATTTCGCTGGGCGAAGCCGGTCTTTTGCGTCTGGGTGAGCAAGTATTCTTGGTCGTTAGGGAGGAGCTAATGTTGGCAACTCCTATTTTCGATCATTAATATGTGCTTATTAATTTAGTATAAAGGTTCTGAACTTTCTTTATTGTCGGAAATGGATCTTAGCATTAGAAATTTCGAGAACGCGTTACTTGACATTGATAAATCTAAAAGAGGCATAAGATCGATGCGGCAATTGGAATACGTTTGATGAACGAACACCTTATCCAATTTCTAATAGTAGAATCTAAAAAACCAGGCACAGATCCTAGTAATGACAAAAAAAAACAACTGCAAGAACAATGTGATCAAATTAATGAAATGTTTTGCTTTTATGAAGATAAATTTAAAAAAAATTTATAACAAAAGAGTTGCTTAAATTAATGCACAGCTTATTTTGTTATTGGACAAGGATTTCAGGTATTTTATTCAATTAATTTATGAAATTTAGATTTTTAATTTAACTTAAGACCTTAAATTTTATAAAGATAATCAACTAGAGATCACTGTTTACGATATTCCAGGAAGCTTAATAGGTCGACGACGTTTGTTTCGACAAAATGTATATGTACCATCTAAAATGCAATTCAAACATCATACTGTTGATTATCTTGAATCTTTAGTGGGCATTAAAGTATGAATTTTGAATCAATCAAAATCAATCACAGTTTATAATTTATATTGTATATTTTTATATTGTATGACTTATTTTTATTTAATAGATGTTGCTAAAAAAATTAAAATCACAACTTCGAACTACTGAGGACATTTTAAATAAATTGGTTAATGAAGGTAACAATAATGATAAGTTACAAATATCTATGCGTACTCAAACTATTGTTAGGAATCATCGTAATTCCTCCTCAATAGGGACCTTAGTGCGATGCGAAATAAAATGCAAATTATGCGATGCGATTGGTTCAATTATGCGGCTAATGCTTCACATTCAGAATTATGCGAAATGATCGTAAATTATGTTAAATTATGCGATTTTTTTCGTACCATTAACCATGTGATAAAGATACTCAATCTGGATTGGTCAATTTCTTTCAGAACTTTGTTGTTTGATTTTTTATTCGGAATGTATATATATAAAAAAAATTGCGCTCAAAATTTTTTATATTAAAAATCGACCAATAACAGGCACTATTTACTATTATGCGATTTTGGGCCAATTATGCTTCACATATGCGATGCTAAAAATTGGCTCATTATGCGCATCGCATCGTATCGCATAGAACTGAGGTCCCTACTCCTCAAGTGCAATATAAGATTTACAAGTTCTTGATAAAATAAAACTGAATAGATAATGAATAAGTTCGAAAATGATATTATCATTAATAACGATAACAGTCCATGTTTTATCACATGTAAAATTTAATATAGAATGAATGCCGTTGATAATTAGTGAAAACCCTGTTTATAAAATATTCGGCAATACTGCAATAATTAAATATGTAATTCACAAAACATGCCTATAATGAGTCGCTGGCTCCGTACCTGGTACTTGTGATTATTAGTGCTCCTAATCGGGTCGGGTCAACCCGAAAACCAACCCGACCCGAAACGTTCGGGTCGGGTTCGGGTTAGAAAAATTGAACCCGATGTTCGGGTCGGGTTCGGGTTAGAAAAATTGAACCCGAAAAGTTCGGGTTTGGTTTGGGTCGGGTTCGGGTTGACAATGAACCTGACCCGAAATATTATAGATAACCCAAAGTAGAAATAGTATTTTTTTATTCTAGCAAATCATAGATAAATATAATTATATTATTTAATAAAATTATACAAATATAGTATAATAGAAAAAATCTAGTTGTCGCCAGCAGTGACAGTCACTGGATTACAAATGACCAACCAGATTGTGTTACAGGATCAAAACAAATGCTAAAGTTAATTGTCATTAGGGTCAGGGTTAGTGTTGAGTTAGGGTTGGAGTTGAGGATATTATATAGTAAAATTTTGCAAAAATTTTTTTAATTAGAACACAAAGATGATTTTATAGGTAAAGTTTTGTGCTATTGCGAATTTTGAAAATTTCAATGTTTTCTTCACTTTTGGGTTACATAAACGTTACACCTGATCCCATGATGTGATTGGTCAATTGCAACCCAGTGACTGTCACCACCAGCAACAATAGATTCGCCCTAATATAAAGGTTAGTATTATATAAAATGAAAAATTTTAATTCTAATAATAGCTTAGACTCTAACTTAAACTAAAAGAAATTTATTATTTCTTATTAATTTTATTGTTTTAATAATAATATATATATATTAATTTTATATAAAACTGTAATATTAGTATTACAAGTATTATTTAATATAACTATTTTTTAAAAAATGAAATAAAAATAATTTAATATTCTAAATTAATAAAAATTCTTATTATGTATATATATTATATTTATATAAATAAATAATAATTTAAAATAAAATAATAAAAAACATATTAATAAACTACTATATATTAATATTAAATTTATTTAATTTATTTAATATGCTATAATAATAAATTAAATAATTCAACTTAAAATAAAATTAAAGTTTAATATATAAAATATAAAATAAATTAGTAGAGAGAGAGAAAGATCACAATTTGATATTACCTTTGACAAAGTTTCGGGTTGGGTCGGGTTCGGGTTGGGTTGAAGTGCTAACCCGAAAGTTATTCAACCCGACCCGACCCAACCTGTTCGGAGCACTAGTGATTATCCATAGTATATTCTACTTGGCAATATTTATCAATCCGATCTATTCCGATTGAAAGTCACAGGAATAATTTTATTTTCAACGAAATAACATGAAAATAAATTACTCCTTTATATTTAACAATTCCTAACGATAAAACTTTAAATGTATATTTTCAACTTATCAATGATGCTTCTATTGAATTTTACCATGACTCAAATTTGTTTGATAACAAATTTTCTATCAAAGCAGAGTATGCAAAGATTATTAGTTATTCGAAAAGTAGATTTGTGAAGTTTCAAAATACCATTAAAGCCAATAAAATCGAATATATAATGTATTATCCGGATAGATTATTTTATCGATCGTGAATCTGGAACATATATCAAATATTTTATTTTAACAAATACTTATATTTTTGTTGATTTTAAAAGTACGCATACTCTTGAGAAGTTAATGGTTATTTAGTTAATTAGATGTTTGTTAGTTCTATTACTTTTTATAAGATACTTTTTTTTAGTAAAAAATAAAGTATTTATATACATTATTCCTCTTTACTTCTTCGATAAATATTAATTGTAATATATAGTTAATTTAGGTATTAACATATCTGATATTGGTACAATTGCTGATCCCGGTGGTGCTTGATTAAAATTTTTCTGCTTAATATGGTCGGCTTTATTCCAGCATTAATGCTATATGTTTGTAACTTACATTATGTTCAGTGCTTGAAAATTTGAATGTGCGGATCCAATCAAATTGCTTGGTTTATGAAATCAAACAATTTGATTGGATCAGCACATTCGAAAAATTTTTTTTTTTTAAAAAAAATAGTATATTTGGTGGCAAAGGAGTGAAAGATTATCGATCTTTTGTATTTCGAAAGTATAATAATATAAAAAAAAAACTACTTTAATTTACTTTATCATATTTATAAATTATTTAAGTCAACTTATAAGTTATATAAATATATTATTATATAAAAATCGTATTAATTGCAAATATAGCGAAACCAAATTTATATCATATATCACGTGAATAAGTAAGAGTTAGAATCACGTAAAGGGAAATTGCTTAAGTTCATTTTCAAGGCCATTATACGAAAGACCTAAAGAAGTTAACCAATTTTTTTTGTGAAGTGCATCTGCTAATGCTATTCCACCGTAGGATCCAAGTCCTTTACCGGTAAGGTTTAAAGTTGTCAACGTAAATTTTATTCCATCACAAACAGTTTTTCTCTGGTTGTGGTCAATTCTGAAACATGCAAATAATAGAAGCTGCAAAATAGACATAGTATTGGCATTTATTTATTTAAATTCATTTTAAGCATATAATAAGGAAAAGTATTTTTATGAAAATATTTCGGTTTAATAATTTTTTTATACTTAAAAAATATATATCCTATTTTTGAACCACAGTCGATAAAAATAATAAATAAACAAATTAAGTATAAATGAAAGAGTAAAAAGCTATATATAAAATTTATATTGATCATTAGCAGCGTTAGTTATATGATCATAATATTTTTTATACTTTTTTCTAGATTGTTAACATTGTTTTGGCAAACTTCAGGTTCATTTGTTAGTGATTCGTTGGCCGAAAAATCTTCAGATGATTCGGAAATAATTGTGTCTGTACAAAATTAAATAATTAGTTTCTCTCACCATTACAATTTTAATTATAAATTCTTACCTTGAGAAGAACATAATACATCCCCGATGTCAAATGATTTGTTAGATTCATATGATGGTAAATTATCGAAATAATCAGCTTGATTTAATGGAAATGGGTATTCATTTTGATACGATGTTAAGCATAAATAAAATAATTAACGTTAAGTATCTTGCTGTAAATCGGGACTTATGCCAAAATTCGAACCACCAGAGTCAGTCGATAATTTATAGTTTTGACAATCACGTGTAATTTTGTATCTACTAAATCATGACACTGTTGTTGTGTCAACTTATTATTTAGCAATATAAAATATATTAAAGTAATCTAATTTAGTTCAGTACGCGTTTTACAATCACATGTGATTTTCGTCTTGAATTTAAAGTATTGTAATTAAAGACCAGGTAATTATAACATATATGTTGAAAGTGGAACGGAATTTAAGTATCGGTTACTCGCGTTTAATGTAAAAAATAATAATTATACAAATGCAAAATCAAATGAACTTTTTATTAATATTTATTTATTTAATTATAAGCATACAAATGCAAAATCAAATGATCTTTTTATCAATATTTATTTATTTAATTATAAAGTATACAAATACAAAATCAAATGATCTTTTTTTTAATATTTATTTATTTAATTATAAGTATAAATAAGTTATAATCGACTTCTTGAGAATGAAATAATATCGAAACTACAGCAAGCGAAATTATGACTCGCGCGACACATTAACGTCAATATTATACTCGTTCCAGTAATCTGACTCCGAAAGAGAAGCTTGACAAGTTTCTTACTGAATATATTAAATACTTACAGAGGGAAAAAAAACGTGTTGAACGGTTCTTTAAAGAAAATGGAATAAACGGCGAAAATTTAGAAACAAATTTGGGAGAACTAGAAAAAATCATTAAAAAAAGAAATGAATTAAAGAAGAGTATAGACAAATATAAAATTACACAACAAATCACGATTGAATTAATAACAAATATTAATAGAGAAAAGAATAAATATAAAGAACGGGTTGAGCTTTTCCAACAACAAATCACAAGACTAAGCGATCAAAACCAACATTACCAACAAGAAATCACTAGACTTGAATTTATGAGAAACTAGAGCGGAATTACGATTACCGATCAAAATATACGAATAAGAAGTTTACAAGATCAAATAGAAAGATTTAATCTGTTAGGAGGAGGTAATATATATATTCTTTTTCAATTTGATAATATTAATTTCTAATGCTAGTTATTAGGAAATTCAAGACTGATCCGATGAGAAAGAATGCCGAAACGCCAACAAGAAATCATCAATAGACTTCGCAATGAAAACCAACTTCTAAGTCAAGTCGTGGCTGGAGAAATGATAGAAGGAGCCATCAGTGAACTTCACGATGACAATCAGCATCTTAATCAGGAAAATCAACGTCTTGATCAGGACAATCAACGTCTGAATCAGAATCTTGAAATCGTGAGAAGGGTTCGCGACAATTGGATTGCTAGTCAAAATGTACAAATTAGAAATTTACAGGAACGAGTAGAACAATATAGTGCAGAACTAAGTAAAAGATGTAAGATATTATTTATCAATTTGATGATATTCTTAATTACTTACGCTTCTTATTAGGAATTCCGATGTTTAGAAGACAAGAAGCTTTCTTTCTCGAAGATGATGATATGGAATTGGATACTAATTAACAGAAATGTTTACGTTAATCTCATTTTTGGTATTTAAAAAAATTATGAAGTCAGTCATCGTCGTATATCTCTCAGAATTTTCAGACATTTTAGGATATCATCATCAATTTATAATACTAGTAATACTACACCGGCCTATTAAAATAACAATCATAATGAACGGCCTCACCGAGGCACAGTCTCCATTAATTAATAATAGGCCGGTTTATAATTATTTGTAAAAGTGTAAAAGTGAATATATGAACAAATAATAATAAAAAATAAACAAAATTTAACTTCCCTTGATAATAAAGTCTTTAGTTTCATGAAATATAAATTTTTGGTTGTTATTGCTTGAATTATCTATTAAGAGCTAGGAGGCATTCGATACGTTATTTATGCAATCAGATTTCATAAATCTGTCGAAAAAGAGCTATCCATAGAGATGTGATCCGTTATCCGTTTCCATCCATTTTCATATTAAAATCTGCAGATATCCGCGGATTTTAATATAAAAACGAATGAAAACGGATAACGGATCACATCTCTAGCTATCCGTGATCCGATTTTCCCCTTTGAGACCAGCCAGCTCGATGAAGAAACTTTCATATGATGTTGTGGAACTTTCAACGGCCCGGTGTGCTCATATTCTCGACCGGCCGGTGGGTTCAAAATCAGAAGTATGACAAAGCAATTAAATTTGTTTGGTGGTATACTGAATTGGCGTCGTTTCTGCAGGCTGTAGCAAAATTTTGTTTAAGGGGGCTTCTACCTAATAAGATGTGAAATTACTAATAGACATTTGAATGTACTGTACATATCTTATTTAAAGTTTATCATTATAAAATTAATAATAAACACCGGAATATAAATGTCTTTTTGTTAATTACTTGCGAACACAAAAGATTATTGCAGGCTGCAGCAAAATTTTGTTTAAGGGGGCTTCTACCTAATAAGATGCGAAATTACTAATAGACATTTAATGTACTATACATATCTTATTTAAAGTTTATCATTATAAAATTAATAATAAACACCGGAATGTAAATGTCTTGTTTGTTAATTACTTGCGAACACAAAAGATTATTGCAGGCTACAGCAAATTTTGTTTAGGGAGCTTCTACCTGATAATATGTGAAATTACTAATAGACATTTGAATGTAACATATCTTATTTCAAGTTTTTTTTTTGTTTATCATTGACTTGTGATCTCCCATAAATTGGTTCGTAATCTAAATAAAGAAATTGGTGTTTTGTGTAGTGTAAGACTTGTTTTATCTGATAAGAACAAAAGATAAATCTAAACATATAAAGAAATTTGGTGTTTCGAGTGTTCTTTACCTGATAAGATGCGAAATTACTAATAGACATTTGAATGTTGGTTCGAAGCTAAAAGAAATTGGCGTTTCGTGTGTCTGCAGGCTGCAGCAAAATTTGTTTAAGGGGCTTCTACCTGATAAGAGCGAAATTACTAATAGACATTTGAATGTACATATCTTATTTCAAGTTTTTTTGTTTATCATTAACTTGTGATCTCCCATAAATTGGTTCAAAATCTAAATAAAGAAATTGGTGTTTTGTGTAGTGAAAGACTTGTTTATCTGATAAGAACAAAAGATAAATCTAAACATATAAAGAAATTTGGCGTTTCAAGTGTTCGCAGGATGCAGCGAAATTTGCTTAAATATTTAAATGTACACTTATTTCAAGTTTTTTTGTTTGTCATTGACTTGTGATAATAGACACTGAAATGTAAATGTTTTGTAACTTGCGACCACAAAAGATTATTGGTTCGAAAGCTAAACGTATAAAGAAATTAGCGTTTCGTGTGTCTGCAGGCTGCAGCAAAATTTTGTTTAAGGGGCTTCTACCTGATAAGATGCGAAATTACTAACAGACATTTGAAAGTACATATCTTATTTTAAGTTTATCGTTGACTTGTTTCTTTGTTTACCATTGACTTGACTTGTGATCTTCTATAAAATTAATAATAGACACCGGAATGTAAATGTCTTGTTTGTTAATTACTTGCTAACATTATTGGTTCGAAAGCTAAACGTATAAAGAAATAAGCTGCAGCAAAATTTTGTTTAGGGGGCTTCTACCTGATAAGATGCGAAATTACTAATAGACATTTGAATGTACATATCTTATTTCAAGTTTTTTTTTTTGTTTATCATTGACTTGTGATCTCCCATAAATTGGTTCGTAATCTAAATAAAGAAATTGGTGTTTTGTGTAGGGTAAGATTTGTTTTATCTGATAAGAACAAAAGATAAATCTAAACATATAAAGAAATTTGGCGTTTTGAGTGTTCACAGGCTGCAGCAAAATTTGTTTAAGGGCTTCTAACTGATAAGATGCGAAATACTAATAGACATTTAAATGTACATGTCTTATTTCAAGTTTTTTGTTTATTATTGACTTGTGATAATGGGTTCGCAATCTAAATAAAGAAATTGGTGTTTTGTGTAGTATAAGACTTGTTTTATCTGATAAGAGCAAAAGATAAATCTAAACATATAAAGAAATTTGGCGTTTCGAGTATTCTCAAGCTGCAGTGAAATTTGTTTAAGGGCTTCTAACTGATAAGATGCGAAATACAAAATAGACATTTAAATGTACATGTCTTATTTCAAGTTTTTTTGTTTATCATTGACTTGTGATAATAGACACTGGAGTGTAAATGTTTTGTAAAACTTGCGACCACAAAAGATTATTGGTTCAAAAGCTAAAAGCTAAACATATAAAGAAATTGGCATTTCGTGTGTCAGCAGGCTGCAGCAAAATTTTGTTTAAGGGGCTTCTTCCTGATAAGATGCGAAATTACTAATAGACATTTGAGTGTACAAATCTTATTTCAAGTTTTTTTTTGTTGATAAGAACAAAAAGATAAATTTAAACATAACATATAAAGAAATTTGGCATTTCAAGTGTCCACAGGTTGCAGCAAAATTTTGTTTAATAGACATTTAAATGTACATACTTATTTCAAGTTTCTTTGTTTAATAATAGACACCGGAATGTAAATGTCATGTTTGTTAATAACTTGCGAACACAAAAGATTATTGGCTCGAAAGCTAAACGTATAAAGAAATTGGCGTTTCGTGTGTCTGCAGGCTGCAACAAAATTTTGTTTAAGGGGCTTCTACCTGAAATTACTAATAGACATTTAAATGTACATATCTTATTTCAGGTTTACCATTCTTGTTTCTTTGTTTATCATTGACTTGTGATCTCATATAAAATTAATAATAGACACCGGAATGTAACTTGCTTGTTAATAAATTGTGAACACAAAAGATTATTGGTTCGAATCTAAATGAAACTAAACATATAAAGAAATTGGTGTTTCATGTGTCTTCATGCTGCAGCAAAATTTGTTTAAGGGGCTTCTACCTGATAAGTGCGAAATTACTAATAGACATTTGAATATACATATCTTATTTCAAGATTTTTTGTTTATCATTGACTTGCGATCTCCCATAAATTGGTTCGAAATCTTAATTAAGAAATTGATGTTTTGTGTAGCGAGACTTGTTTTATCTGATAAGAACAAAAAGATAAATCATATAAAGAAATTTGGCGTTTCGAGTGTCCGCAGGCTGCAGCAAAATTTTGTTTAATAGACATTTAAATGTACATACTTATTTCAAGTTATCATTGACTTGTAATCACAAAAGATTATTGGCTCGAAAGCTAAACGTTTAAAGAAATTAGCGTTTCGTGTATCTGCAGGTTGCAGCAAAATTTTGTTTAATAGACATTTGAATGTACATATATCTTTTTTTGGTTTATTATTGGCTTGTGATCTCCCCATAAATTGGTTCGAAATCTAAATAAAGAAATTGGGTGTTTTAATTTGATAAGAACAAAAGATAAATCTAAACATATAAAGAAATTTGGCATTTCGGTGTTCGCAGTATAGTTGTTAGACGAAACTATGTGATGTTAATTATCACCTGACATAAATACAAAGACCAAAAATTTAATCGTTTTTATTAAGCTTCGATATGTAACAATTAGTATCACATGGTTTCGACTAACAACTATAGTTCGCAGGCTGTAGCAAATTTTGTTTAAGGGGCTTCAAACTGATAAGAAGCGAAATTACTAATAGACATTTGAATGTACATATCTTATTTCAATATAAATGTCTCGTTTGTAATTCCTATTCCTATTGAACACAAAAAGATTAATGTAAATGTATAAAGAATTTAGCGTTTTGTGTTTATGATCTAATAGACATCCAAAACGTAGCGATAAACCCGATCATCGGTTTAAGTTAAAACCAATTTAACATAATGTCATTTGAAAATAAAACCGGGTCAATCTCTAATCTAAGCAGAGTTTGGAACCGAGTTTAGTTTTCATCGATTAAACCCAGATTTATTAAGCTTCAGATTATTCTAAGTTTTAATTTTAGTCAAAATATAATTAACAATAATACATCAGAAATTTAAACCAAAATAAAGTCCAAATAATTTACCAATTTCTTAAGTTTTAAAATAGTTTTATAAGTAAAAAAAAATCTGTAAATATATTGTTGCTAATTTCTTAATGTTTGCTCTTGCTTTAATTCTTAATTGAGTCATAATAAAAATTCATAAAAAACTAGAATTGTATACTTTTGATTTTAATAATAAATACTAATTTTGATTACTGTAGAAAGTAATAATATTTCAGTAAACGAAAATTAAGAGATTTTATTCAGAATTTAAATACTAACCTTATTTTCACAAATTCCTCAATAATTGAGGAAATATCCTTATCACATAAATCAGTATTTGTTAATTTTGTAATTTTAAAGAATGCTTCTCTTAAATTATGCTCTTTTAAGATTTGAGTCACTGAAAGTAAATTTTTTGAATATCGACTTCTTCGACTACATTTTTTTGTATCCCTATGGTATTCCTTTGCTTTATCTGTTTGCCTTGATAAATCATTATCTTTTTTTGATAAATTACTCGCTTTTTTATCTTCTTTTTGAGTTTTTAGATAAATTTTAAATTTTTCGAAAGTTTCATCGGGCGTATGTAGATTAAGCAAATTATCTAGAAGTATTAAATCTCATTTAATTGGCTGATAATTGAGATGATCCTCAAGAGTTTTATGGAATTCTATAAATTTATCAATGTTGACTGAACCATTATCTGGTGGTTTAAGTGTAACATCATAAATTTTGTTTTTGTTAATTCGTATTCGTTTTTTCATTTCAGTTTTCCAATTGTCAACTTTTTACTAATTTCGAATCAATCTCATCATTTTTGCTTATATCACTCATATCGCTCTATAAAAAAGTCAATCTTCTTAGATTGGAAAAAAAAATCGCCTAAACAAATTACTTTTTCTTTTGGCAAAGGGTGTGTTTATGCAAAATTTGAAGGTAGGAAGAAAAAGAAAATCTATATTTTAAATAGAAAGTTGTTTTATGCTGTGAAACTAAGGTAGAACTATATGTACAACGTAGCATAAAAATTAAACAAATATAGTAAGTTAAAATGCAAAAATCTTAGATTGTAAAAAATATAAACAAATTAATATGAATTATAATTATAACTGGATATTTTTCACGACATTTAATATTGTCTTTATGGTGTTTATTAGTGTCTCGAATATTTTTTATCACAAGTTTTGTTTTCACGACATTTAATATTGAAGTTTTATTGTCTTTATGGTGTTTATTAGTGTCACGAGTTAATTTTTTTTTTCATATTTCACCAACATCTATATTTTAGCCAGTGCTAGTAATACAATTTATTTATTTTGCGAAAATTACGTATTTTTCGTTTTGGCCCAAAATTTTATTAAGTGACCAGCATTACTGACCAGAACAATAATCAACCTTTCAACTATCAAATTTGAGTTAAGTTAAAAATTGAGTCTAGCCAGTGCTAGTAGTATTATTAGTTTGCGAATAAGGTTAGAAAATTACGTAACTTTCTAAGTTGGTGTAAGTTTCTAAAATGGATCATGTAAAAATAATTTGGGCCAAAATTTTTGTTCGCTATTTTACAATCTATATATAAAAGCAGATAAGGATCACATCTCTAACCATTAACTAGAATAACTAATACTTAGCTAACTCTCCTGATAGTAAAACAATTAGGGCTGTTTACCGCTAAAACTTTTCAAATAAAAATTATTTGCCAAGATTGATAAAAAATAAAATACAGTATGAACAAATCAATCCAATTCAAATAAATTGAAACTATTTGCTTTCAATACGGCACGAACCCGTCATGACAAGGATGTCCGAATCCACGACTTCCAATCATTATTTCAGCAAAAAAATCTCTTATTTGATCTATAATATACCAAAGTTTAAATTGGTCGACACTAAAAGTTCCATGCACAATTGGCTTGAAAGGTTCAATATACAAATATGAATGGCGAGATCTTTTGACACTATTTATTGATCACAAATTAATATGAATTATAATATAGTTCGACAGTTAAAATATACTTGCCACCAAATTAGTAAAATTATTAAAATCTCAATAAGAAGAATTATTGACAGGATTATCATGACATTTAATATTGAAGTTTGATTGTTTTTATGGTGTTTATTGGTGCTTTTAATTGATTTATTTTCTTCCATTTTAATTGAAATTCGAATGATATTAGAAAAAATTTATTTTTTTAATCCTCTTAAATAATATTGATGTAAAAGCGCATTGTTATCCTAAATCCACTTCTTCAAAGATATTAGGTAACTAGAGCGAT
>QKWP01001557.1:11419-37462 GCA_003550325.1 Gigaspora rosea
TTTTTTTTTAAGTTTTTTTTTACATTTTGTGCTATATATATTTATGATCTATGCCAGATGTTGTATTATATGGGCTTAAAAAATTTTTTCTTTCTGTTTTTTTAATGATTTTCTTACATACTATAAGAAAACCAATTTTTTTATACACATAAAAAAATCATAAATTTATATAAAATCTTTACTAAATTTACAATTTTCTTATAGTGTGTAAGAAAATCGTAAATTATATAAAAATTTACATAAATTTCTGATTTTCTTATGCACTATAAGACTTATATAGTTTTACACTAAAACTTACGTAATTTTCTGATTTTTTTACATATTGTAAAAACTTACACAAGATTATGCATATATATTTTTGCTGATAAACTTATCTGAAAGCTGTATACACATACCTGAAATACTATACATATGTTTACCTAGTGCAGATCATGTCTGGTAAAGTCTAAAAAACCTAAGAAAAAAAATTGAAATTAATAACAAGATAGAAAAAAGAAAACAAAAAAGAATTAATATTTTACTTTAAACTGTCACACGCCAAAAACCTCCGAGAAAGAAACCAATATCTGTCAAAAAAGAAAACTGAAACCCATCTCTTTCAAAAAAGAAACTAATATCCTTCAAAAAAGAAAATTGAAATTAATAACCAGACTAACAAAAAAAAAAAGAAAAACAAAGAAAAAAATTAATAACTTACATAAAAAGTAGCATATACATACCCGAAACACCACACACACATTTACCTAGTGCAGATTCGTGTCCGGCAAAGCCTACAAAATCTAAAAAAAAATTGAAATTAATAACAAAACTGAAAACATAAAAACAAAGAAAAATTAATATCTTACTTTAAACCACCGCATGCCCAAAAACCTTCAAGTCCAAGAAAGAAATTAACATTCATCAAGAAAGAAACCTGAAACTCAATGTCTTCCAAAAAAGAAAACTGATGTCATGCAAGAAAGAAAACTAAAATTAGTAACCAGACTAACAAAAAAAAACAAAAAAAAATTTAATAACTTATCTGAAAAGCCACCCAAAACACCATATGCATGTAGAACCCCGAAGAACTGAAAGAAAATTTTGTATAGAAATTCATTAAACATTGCATTTTTATATAGTAAAATTTCAAATTTTGCTCTATTTTATACATCTATTTGGTTAAAATACTGCTAAAATTATACAAACTCAGATTTTAGTTGCATCAGAGTTCTTTGGGGTTCTATGCACATTTATTTGGAGCAAATTTGTGTTTGGCAAAGCCTAAAACCCAAGAAAAAAATTGAAATTAATAACATAACAAAAAAAAAACAAAGAAGAATTAATAACTTACTTTAAACTGCCGCATATCCAAAAACCTTCAAGAAAGAAAACAACAGCTATCAAGAAAGAAACCTGAAACCCGATATCTTTCAAGAAAGAAAACTGATGTCCTTCAAAAAAGAAAACCAAAATCAGTAACTAGACTAACAAAAAAAAAACAAAAACAAAGAAAAAAAATTTATTAATTTACTCGAAAAGCTACATACACATTTGTATATACTAAGCAATATCTAGCAAAGCCTAAAAAAAAAAAAGAGTTAGTAAAACAAGACAACTTAAAAACAAACCAACTAAAAACAAAAAAAAAAAAATGAAAATAATAATATATCTAAAAGCCGTTTAATATTCGCCAGTACTATTGATGTTTCAGTTTCACTCCCTCAAGTAGGGTTCGAGGCACAGGTAAAAAATTTGGCATGCCCATATAGGTATACTATTAGATCAAGGCATGCCCAAAGGGCATGCCCATTTAAATTCACATGATTACAATCTGTTATTAGCCAATTATATAATATAAATCACAGAATTTGCATTAATAGAATTTTTTTCATTCAAATTTGCTTTATAAAGTATTACTACATAGTGGCTCTTAATATACAGAAACTAAGTAAAATCTTGTTATAATAGATTTATAATAAATACTACTTGATATAATAGATTAACTAATAAAGCTCTTGATAAAGCAGATTTAAAAATTCTTCACTATGTGCCTAAGGTACTATATTATATCGAGAGCCACTATGTGTATCTATAATTTTTGAGTTCAAAATTTTATTCTATATTATATTTCAAAGATTCATATTTTAAAGCTTAACATATAATCTAATTATGGTATTGAATTGGCCAATTAGATTAGAAGTTTATAGACTATAATATATTTTTTGCATATTAAAATTTCTATAGATTAGGGTTAGGTTGGAGTTAAGTATGAGCATGCCTTCTGGCCATTTGGCATGCCCATAGATTATTATTCTTTAATGTGATTGGCTAATCATATAAGGGTCTCTATGGCAATAGGTCGCTATTTATAAAAAAACATCTTTGACCTAAAAATAAGCTACCCACAATCAACAAAGTCACTACATAGTAAAGTCTAAATTTTACTAAGCAAATCAATTAAAATTACTTAAGTAAACTTATTAAACAGGTCAAAATACACTTACCACAAAATTTTTATTAGTATTAAAGAATTTTTTATTAATTGACTTTTGATTTTTACATTCAACAGAAAATTTAAAATTTTTCAAAAAAATATATTTGTCCCACAATCAACAAAGATACTATATAGTAAAGTCTAATTTTACTAAGCAAATTGATTAAAATCACTTAAGTAAACTTATTTAGCAGATCAAAACATACTTATTACAAAATTTTTATAAGTATTGAAGAATTTTTTATTAATTGACTTTTGATTTTTGATTTTTATATTTGACAGAAAAATTAAAAAATATATTCGCCCCATAATTAATAAAAGTCACTATATAGCAGATAGTTAAGTCTAAATTTTACTAAACAAATCAATTAAAATCACTTAAATAAACTTATTTAGCAGGTTATAACATACTTATTACAAAATTTTTATAAGTATTAGAGGCCTTTTTATTAATTGACTTTTGATTTTTACATTCAATAAAAAAATTAAAATTTTTTAAAAAAATATATTCAACGAACATAAAAATTAAAAGTTAAATAATAAAAAATTCTTTAATTTTAATAAAATTTCAAATATATGTATTTTGATCTTTCAACCAAGTTTACTTAATCAATAATTATTGATTGATTTAGTAAAATTTAGACTTTACTATGTAGCAACTATCTGTGATTAACTAAAAATTATATTTCAATATTATTGACTATTTAGACAATATATATATATAGGACATAATAGATAGGGACCCATCTAGAAAATTACGTAATTTATTGCACTTTCCTTAGGTATTTTAAGTTCTGTTTGTATGCTTCCACAATTCTTTTAATATATTTTTTAGGTTCTTCTTTTCTAATATAGTTGATAATAAATGCTTGTACTAGTTCTGCTCTTGTTGGTTTTCTTTGATCAATTATAACTTGCTTTATTGAAATATTTGTTTTTCACTTTGGTCTGGTTGTTTGTACTTTTTAGATTCTAAATCAATCTTTTTGAGTTCTTCAATTCTTGTATAGATTTCTTTGATATATTCATCAGGGTTTTGTATTAAACTAATGGACATAATGCCAACTTTTCAATAGATCTTCTTCTAGAAACTTCTTATGCAACTACCGTAGTATTTACATGGGCTTTTATTAAGTATAAAACAAATATTTGTAAATTTTTATCTTTACTAGAATCTGAACCAGAAACCTTTAGTAGGAAAATAGGCATTTAGATCACTAGGCTACAGAATCCATACACAATTTTGTAAATTAATATTTAAGCTTTGTATGATATTATTACAAAAACAATTTTTTTTTATTCAAACTAAAGTTATTAGCCAAATTATTTAATATATCTTAAAATTTGGGTTTTTTTTAATTATACTAAAATTTAATTGACTAATTTTTTATATAACACAAAATTTTTATAATAAGCATTTTTAAAATTTTGGACACACTTGGTCATGTGATGTTGGTTCTAGACTATATGCAATATATAAATATTTTAATTGATCAAAGTCTTTGGAATTGGGCAGCTAAAGGATACAAAACTTAGTAAAATTTATATCACTAAAGTTACTTCTCAATTGTACTTTATTTTATAAATAGGTTTTTTATATAGAATATAACTATGGGGAGCGCTATTTATTATCTGATTTTTTGCCACTAAGAGGCTACCCTCTCCCCCCTACCTGATTATTAAATACTGTAATTTGATTGGCTAAAATTATTAAATTTTCAAAAATTTTTAAATTTTAATATTAAATGATTTTTGAACCAGAGCTTCGTTTAGATAATTTTACTACCAAAATGTTTGTCTTAGTGAGATGACTCTAACGAGCCTAAAGTCATCAAAATCCAATCACAGGATCCCGAGATTGTTATAGGTTTGTATTGCTTTAATTATATTATTTTTGCATATATTAAAATTATTATTAAAGATTTTATAAACTTTAAATAACTTCTGAACCAGTAATCCATTTTAGATGATTTTCTACCAAAATGCTCATCTCAATGAGACGATTCTAATGAACCTAAAATCATTAAATTCTGATCACGGGATCCCAAGATCATTATAGATTTGTATTATTTTTAATATAAAATATATTAAATCAATTAAAAACAACACAAATTTATAATGATCTTGGGATCCTGTAATCAAAATTTAATGATTTTAGATTCATTAGAATCGTCTCATTGAAATGAGCATTTTGGTAGTAAAATCATCTAAAACGGATCACTGTTCAGAAGTTATTCAATATTAAAGTTTATAAAATCTTTAATAATAATTTTAATATATACAAAAATAATATAGTTAAAGCAATACAAACCTATAATGATCTCAGGATCCTGTGATTGGACTTTGATGATTTTTGGCTTGTTGTAATTGTCTCATTGAGACGAACATTTTGGTAGTAAAATCATCCAAAAACGGGATCACTGGTTCAAAAATCATTTAATATTATAATTTAAAAATTTTAATAATTTTAGCTAATTAAAAATTAAAAATTATCTGCTATTAGGACCTGATAATTTTCTGACCCCCACCCTAAAAATCAAATGATAAATGGCACTCCCCTAAGTAATGTCACAATATTACCTTCATATAATGATAATGATGGAATACCAAAAATGATCTAATTACGAAAAATAAATTGCTAATATTTCGCGATACACTAATTAAAGTTTAATAATTCTAGAACAGAGATAGCTTACTATACAACTTTCACTAAAAGCAAATAAAAATTTTCATTGTAAACTAGCTGCATTCCAGCGTTATAGAAAAACTACAGTGCGGGACATCTTAAGATATCCACTTATTAAATTTAGTATAAACCATCAACTTTTTATTAAAAAGCGCCAAATTGAATTTTTACTTAATTTTGATTGGTCCAATTCAATTTATATATAAAATAGACAAAGTACATATGGGCCGATTTGTCTCACTTCGTTTATATCACCTGTTGATTGTCGATTATATATCATATGGGCCACGTGTACACAACTTGTACACATATCTGATATTTGATATCAGATAACGGATAAACAGATATTACTGTATTACCGCGAAATAACGCGCAGGGGTGAAATTATGAATTTCGGCCTAAATTAAGCTTAATTCGGGCCGAACCTCGAAATAACGCNATCATATGGGCCGATTTGTCTCACTTCATTTATATCACCTGTTGATTGTCGATTATATATCATATGGGCCACGTGTACACAACTTGTACACATATCTGATATTTGATATCAGATAACGGATAAACAGATATTACTATATTATCGCGAAATAACGCGCAGGGGTGATATTATGAATTTCGGCCTAAATTAAGCTTAATTCGGGCCGAACCTCGAAATAACGCCCATGGTCGTTATTTCGCGGTAATACGGGTACAAGAATTAATCGCATGAAAGATTGCGATATAATAGAAAAATTCAAAATTTTAAAAAAAATTTTATTTTGGAAGACTTTACTTACTAATAATTTTGAAAACTTTTACTTAATAGCGAATATTTCAAAATACCATTTCATACTGCAATAAATAATTTTCTGGAACATAATTTTAAGATAAAACTTTAAAGAACACTTTCAAAACACCTTATAAAGAATCTTTTTATTCAAAATAACAATGATCCCCGTGTTTGATACAAGTAAAAGGTTTGTACACGAATGACAAAAATTTTGTACACGAATGACCTAAACATTTTAAATAAAATAACATATTTGTAAGCATAAAAGTATTAAGAAATGTATATAAAGATGAAAATATGGTATAAAAATATCATGTCTATAGTTATTATATTTACTTACTGTAATTTCACCGAACACCAATTCCCAAAGATTAATATACTAAGACAACCTAAACGTTTAAATCAAGTATAAATAAAAAAAATACAAAGACAACAAAGACAACAAGACGAAAAAGAGGGCATAAAATTTTGCTAATGCTCTAGACACCTTGCAAAGTGTTATACCTACCATTTAGCTAACTACCTTTTAATTGTTGTGGAGTTAATTTCGCGAAAAACAAATTCCCAACAAATTCCCAACCTGGCGATTTCAAGAAACTTTTTCGAAACAATAGTTTGTGATTGGTTAAAAATATCATTTCATCATGGGATCTATTTTTAATATAAGATAAATTCGCAATAATCACAATCAATATTAATTTGATTGGTACAATTTTGAAGATCTTATTCGAAAACCTCACCAAAAGATCCATATGGTGAGACAAATCGGCCCATATGAGGGTTAATAATCACGTTTAGATTAGCCAATCGTATCCACTAGATCATGTGACAGTTGATGCCTTATGATGAAATGTCATAAAGATAATTGATAATTCTCTTTCGCGTATTCTAAAGACGTTTTGGTAGTTTTTCTTCAACATATTTAACAGAGTTCATGGACTTAAAGGATCACTTTATTTCTGATTCTAGAACTAAATTTCAATAAAAGGATTTCAATAAAAAGAGCCTATTTCCATATCTAAAATGTTGAAGAACGACGATAAGTCGCTTGCTGGAATTGAAGGCTCTGTCTCTGATGACGAAAATTTTATTTCCATTTCAAGTGACGATGATGCAGATTATGCTGCAACCATTAATATAGTAAATGAATACCTTAATAACTTCAGCAATGCAAATGTCGAAGTCGGTTCGTCATCGACGTCAGTGAACAAAGTGCAAGGTTATGAAGACGATTATGTATCTGATTATTCTGATGATAATATGGCATCATCATCTGCTCCTGCCCCTCCTGTTCCTCCTGTTCCTCCTACTCCCGTACAAGATTATGTAGGAAAAGGGAAACAACGGGCTGATCCTATTCCTGAAAGCTTAACTTTTCACAATAATGCTATTCAATATGATACTCAAGAAATGCAAACTCCTCAGAGCCAGGACACTGATACTATTATGACCGATAAAAATATCCCTTCATCCTTTCCGAATAAGATAACAATTGATCGAAATGTTGCTCTTTTTCCTTCTCAACCTCCAAATTTTCCTGATTGGATTACTCAAGATATAATGATACCATGTCCATTGTCTGAAACACAACGTGCTTTAATTTCAAATTTGATCTTAGATCAAAAGCTTATACAATATTTAAGCAAGGTATCAAATCATGAGAATGCTGATGCGGATTCCTTAATCAGAATAAAAATTCGTGATGCTCTTAGAATTCTCGATCATGAACCTGTAGAGGCGATAAACGGACACTTGTTCAACGGTCCATCAAATAAAAGTCTTCATTATAATGGTTCTGAAATGAAAACTTCTGTTGAAAAATTAAAAATGCTTCGATGTATATTAAATGAGTTGAGATCTTTACGATTAGTTATTGGCATTGCTGCTTCAAGTGGTCTATCAACGGTAATATTATTTACACAAAATTATTGTATATATAGAATTTATCTATTAATTATTATTTTATAGGATGCAATTATAAGGTTTATGGACCGAATAAGGCAACCGTACTACATAATTAATAATGAATCGTCGGAATATAATAAGAAATTTTACCAAGAACGGGAAAAACACCCATCATCATTCTGCGTAATATTTTCTACAGATTTCATAAATTATCATAAAAATGTCTTGGTAAATATTTAGAAAATTTTATCTTGTCCTTTCTCTAATTTATTTTACTTATATTAGTTTAATCCATTTAGCCAAAATTAGACTTTGTGATTGCATATGATACTTCATTCAAACCAAATCAACATTTTTATTTTTCGATGGGAAATCTCTCTATTCCTGTCCTTCGTCTTGTAACATGTGATACTTTAGAACATGTTATTGTATATGGAATGATACATAAATGTTCATTCATAAATGATTCTTCAGTTGAAACATTCAAAAATATTCTATTTTATGGTCTGAAGTCGATATCAAAGCAATATCGGATAGTCATGGGCCGCGATAGTAGTTCATTTCCGTATGCTCATATCTGTACATCAATTTTAATGTGTGCAAAATCTAATACGTGGGATAGATTAGAACGCACAATTAGAGAATTTATTAATTTGAACATAAATAAATGGTTCGAAAACAATAAGCCAACAACCGGTTTTACTCTTGAGTCGATTTGGAATTATCGAGAAAATGGTGAGATAACTGCTAGTACACTAGCTGAGTGTAATATTAATCTTTCTGATAGTTCTGATGACGAAGTAGAAGAAAAATTAGAAGAAAAATTAGAAAGTAATGCTATGAAACAACGTGCCAAAAGGCCAATAGTAAGTAAGAATATATATTCATTTGATGTACAGATGATTTATGTCTTTAGATTTAGCTTTTCTTTTTTTTCAGGTCGAAGTAGGGTCTTCATGTAAGAAAAGATCACGGTCTACTAGGAATGAATTGGCACCTGCTTTATCTGATGCTTCATCTGAATTTAAGAAATTAAAGGAGCTTATTAAACAAAAAGACGATATAATCAAGCAGCTTCAGGAAACGAACTCGAAATTAGTGCTAGAAAACTCTCAATTACGTCAACAACATTTAATGTTTAATCAGCAGAGTTTGAATCAGAGCATAATTAACAAATCAGAAAAGAAAAATGGCAATGTCATTAATGGAGATGTCATTATGAGTTCTTCATCTCCTAGTATTGTGTCTTATCAAAGCCACATCGCTCCAACAGAGAACTTCCCCGATCAATTTTCTTGTCAATTGCAAAATTGCAACAAGAGATTCGATTCTGAGAAGAAACTTCTCGTTCATCAGAGGTCGGGGCATCTTAATAATGAAGTCATCATATTGGACTAAAAATTCTTAAGTTTGATGATTAAAGCTGTGAGAGTTCTCGGACAAGAATTTTCTTGTTCAATATTGGATAAGGATTTGAGTCAGAGAAAACTTCACATCAATCAAAAAATTTTATAATTCTAAATGTTAGATTTTATAATAAAGGTGTTTGTCAGCTTGATGAGATCTAATCATGTGTTTGGATTTTTTTTCTTTCTAAATCCTACAATTTGTGTGTTTTTTTTATTATAAGTATGCGTTAATTATTTAGTGGTAAGTATGTTTTATTATATTATGTCTTTTATACCATGCGTTTATATAGGCACTTTTATGTGGATGGGTTAATAACTGATGATTTTTTTGATTAACGTTCAAATAAATCAATAATTGGGTGTTTATCATTTTGTTATTTTAAATTTGATGGTAAGTTTTTGTCATTCTGGCCATCGTCTATACATATTTTCTGATAAGAGTAATTAAATTCTTTGTAAATGTACTGCGTTTCTGGATATGATGATAGATGCTCAATTAATAATTAAATTCATAGAGAGAAACATCCTGACTTATATTCTCGGCGTGGATAAGTAGGTAGTATTATATATAATATTTTGCATAATCATCCATATATAATCATCCATGTATGATATTTTATACAACTTTTCTAATTATTACATATATAAATTTTACAAAGGTCGGAAGTGGATTTTTCGCGTACGTAATAATCACGATATAATGAGACTAATCGAATAACTCGACGGCATCATATATATTATATAAGTAAAATTCTAAACAAAGTTGCTAATTTTATCATTGAAATAGTTATTAAAGATAAAGGTCATGTCTACTGAGATGTTGAAAACGGAAGAAATGAAGTAGCTTGCATTAATTATAGCGTGTACGAGTATTTACACTATAAATGAGAAACCAGTAACTCGTCATTTTATACTATAAGTGTGCAAGCCTTTCCGTTAACCCTTTTTATATAATTTACCGTCATATATTTAGTAATTTGGCAGCTAATACTAGTAGGACTCTAGTAAACCATTCATAGACATAGTGGTAGGTAGTGTTCCGTGTGGGTCTACTCGGATCAGGTTTCGGATTGGACATGAGACCTAACCTAGAACTAAACACGATTATTTATGCGTATCGGTATACGTAACATTAGTATAAATTTAGTCCATTTTTTATATATTATAAAACACTTATGTTTTGCGTCAATTATTGTTTATTTATTTATTAAATTTTTATTTTTTTATTTTTTTTTATTTTATTGTTATTATTTTTTTATATTTGTCGGTATTTGGACTATGTCCAACAAAAATTTCATTTGGACATGGATATGCATATAAAATTTTATATATGTCCAAATTTTCTCAGTTGCCAATATTAAGATAATGTAGAGATTTACTTGCACCGGTAATACAAATCAATAAAGAAAATTTAATTTTGTAACTAAGTGCATTAGAGGCTATAGAATAGACTGTCGCTTATTATATGTAAAATTTTTGTCATTTTTAATTAGCACACCAAAAATAAATGCTAGTTTTTGAGTAGTTTCACTTTTTTCTTTTTACACATGCTCAAAATATTTGTCAAGCTAATTCAAAATGATCGTATTCATCATTTTTTTTTTTAAGCGATATTCTTTGATTTGTTTTTTTTTTTGAATTTGAGGTGATTTTGTTTTGTTTTGACAGAACTTGATGCTTCGATTATAAGCAAGAATACAATCTAGTCGCATATACAATTTTCGATTGTTCAATTAAGTTATCATACTTTTATACTTGTAACTTAATAAACTTAGTTCTTTAAACTCCTTGATTACAGGTTTTATCAATTATTTTAATGCTGAAATGTTCACATGAGTCTAGCCTACTAGTCTTATGAATCTAGCTTCAATATAACTTATATACAGTATTGTAATAATCAATACTATTATTATATATATATCAGATATTATTGAATCAGATTTAATATTTATTTTATAAATTGAATTAAAAAACTCTTTCCCGTACACCCCTGAAAATCATATAAACAACAAAATTACTACGGCAAAGAGCGCTTTTTCGTACACAAACATAATTAAGGTTAAGTAAATAATAGCATTAGCTACTGTCACCATTTCCGGACTACAAAATCAAGCGTAGAAGGACCCAAACCGCTTGTACACCACTTTCTTCAACAAAATTGTTGCCAACTATGTCGGCAACACAAGACCATGAAAACGGAAGTACAGACATGCATATCTGTGCCACTCCTCATACTGCTATGGATATAGATGATAACGACAAAGACCATACTACAAAGAAAATAAAAACCACCGCTACCCTTTCGACTAAAACACCTAGGATACCCTCCTAGATAATAGTAGCGAAAAAAATATAGAAAACTTGGGGAAATCTACTGAGACCCCGAATATTCCAACTATGACGTCAGCGGACCTTCCGATCACAACAAACCACAAAATCTTCCCAGGACCCACATCAGCACCCATAACATTTTACCACGACAACCCTTATGTAGATCACGGGACCAACACAACAAATCAACAGACCAATCAGCTGACCTCAACACTACAAGTACCGGACCTGGGTACCGGATCTGATGCAGTTCCTTCCGACCTAACTCCCCGGACGAACGACCAATGCCATCCAATACTTACAGAAGCCAATTTCTTTGACTTTGACATTGCTGAGTCTAAAATACACCCACTATCCGAAAACGTGACAAACAAGCAAGAGGATACCGAAATGGAAATTATGTCAGACAACATAATAGAATCAGAACCGGAATCATCACAACAAACACATTGAGCAACCTTACTTCCGAAACCCACCTACAGTGCAATCGCATCTGGCAGAAGCACCACCGTCCATAATAAAGCCCCTCGACGAGGAATTATATACGAATGGAAAGACCAAGTAGAGAAAAAACTAAAAGAGATACGTCAAAACTTGAGAGTTGACAATTTCGACGAAGAGACCTGGCACACAGACAAAATCATGGAAATTCTGCAGTCAAAAGAAAACCTTATAGCTTTTATTAGACATAAATTAAATACAAATCCGACCAATATCCAAATTCTGACTGCTATCGATGCAAAACTACGCCACAAAAACACAGCTTTCTTCTGCTCCTTCACTCGATTAGCCTCAGCCCAAGCCCCCCATCAAATAGAATTTTCTACACTACTGAACAAAGCTATAGATCGATATAAAAGATTACACAACATACCGATAACCAACAAAACCAATAGGGACCAAATATTCTTCGGCCTACGACAAAAAATTGCAATCGACTATCTAAAGAACCTAGATTTCATAGACTTAAATGGCCATGAGATTATTAGCTGGATTTTCTATTTATGGAGAGCACCAGGATGTAGGTGAGATTTTCCAGATCATGTGACAGCCCGATCTCCAATCAAGGCCGAAATCACGTGACCTCACGTAATCCAATAAACTGCCCCGGATCGTCACGTCCTTAAAATATACCCGGGGTATAGATACTATCACGTGCTAACCCTAACACAGCTAAATAAACAATGTTCTCGCGTCCACTTATTTGTGCGGGTAATACAAACTCCTGGAAAGAATAACCAATCGGAGAGGACTATTCCAGATCAGCCCAGCCTAACGAAGAATTCACACATGTAAAAGAAAAAAAAGCGAAAATATGCAAAAACTAATATTTAAATCGACCTCGGTGCACTAATTAAAAATTACAGGAATTAAGTTTACATACAATAAGCATCATTCTAACCTCACAGCCTCTAACGTTAAGGCCCTAACCCTAAATTTTTATCTCGCACGCTTAGTTTATTTATAAAATCAGATTTTGTATTACTTGCATAAATCATTACATGACCAATGCAACGTTCGTTTTGTCAAAATGTAAGCAAGCACCATTCATGCACTAACAAAGTTTTCCTTGAGCGATTTTACAAGTACTAACTGGAATATAAACCCTAACTTTATCATAATGAAAATTTCATTATGATATTACCCATACTTATTTGGTGGCAATACTCCGAAGACATGTAATTTAAATTTTTTTTTTTAATTAAATTTATTTTATTTTTTTTTTATTGAATGCTGCCAAATTAAAGCCGGGAAGTGAATACTTAAGTTTTCACTATGACGATAATATTACACAATTAAATCACTAATACAATCAGTTCGCCATAGTGAAAATTTAAATATTCACATCCAGGTTTTAATATGACATTATTATTATTTTTTTTTTAGAACTATGAAAACGAACAAAATGGAACAAGAATCGATACGAAACGGAACGAGAAAACAGGATGGCCAAATGCTGAAAGATCAGAGGAAAGTAGACACGAAGGTTCATCAACCAAACGTCAAAGATCGGAGGAAAGTACACAAAAATTTCACCAACCAAACGTTGACAGTTTAGAGGAAAAAGTTCACACGAAATTCGACTACCAAACGCTAAAAAATCAGAGGAAAGTCCACATAAAAATTCACCAAAAAAAATGCCGAAAATTCAGAAAAAAGTCCAATGAAAATTCCCTTACCTACACTAGAGGAAAAGTCCACAAGAACACATTTCTGCATATTTTTGATAATAAATGAATTTTNATTCAGAAAAAAGTCCAATGAAAATTCCCTTACCTACACTAGAGGAAAAGTCCACAAGAACACATTTCTGCATATTTTTGATAATAAATGAATTTTTTATTTTCGTCTTTTTCAACTCTAGTTCTGTATTGATGACAATATCTAACATTACGTGTTCCTTAAGCATCTCCCATCTTAGCAGATTTTTGGTAATAAATGGGCATAACCCAATTTCGCCGACAACCATTTCACCGACAAACAAATTTGACCCGATTTAGGGTTAGGGTTGGCTTACTTTATGGTTAGCGTTGCGTACAGTAGATCGTCGATAAAATGGCTGTCGGCGAAATCTACCAAAACCAAATAAATGAATGCCTTATTTTCAACTTTTTCAACTCCAGTTCCGAATTGATACCAATATCCAATACTTTGTGTTCCTGCAGCATTCTCTATCTCAGCAGATAAGTTTACCAACCAAACGCTGAAAGACCAGAGGAAGGTGGACACGAACTTCATCAACAAATGTTGAAAGACCGGAGAAAAGTCTGCAAAAAGGTTTCCAACCAAACGTCGGAAATTTCAGAAAAAAGTACTGAAAACCCAGAGGAAAGTCCACAGGCAAATTAACCAAAAAAACGCCGAAAAATTCAACGAAAATTTATCTACTAAGCGCCGAAAAACCGGAAGAAATTCACAGGAAATTAACCAAATACACAAAGTTCAGAATAAATTAAGAGAAAAAAAAAATCCCACTTGAAAGTTCATCTACCAAACGCTAAAAACCAGAGAGAAGTCTGCAGGAAAATTCACCTACCAAACGACCAGTTCGCCTACTTATCAAACGTTGAAAGACCAGCATAAAAATTTACTGACCAAACATAAAAAAACGTTCAAGAGAAAGTCCACATGAACCACCTACCACAAAAAAAAACCACCAAACTCGACGACACCAACGACGAAAAAGAGCCACCAAACTCAATGGTATCAGTCTCCAAACATAACGACACCAGTTACGAAAAGATACACCGAACTGGACAACACCTACGACGAAAGAAGATAAACCAGTAGACGACAAAAAAAAAAAAAACAAAATAGAGGGGAGACAAAAAAAAATCCGGATGCATATTTTTATCTACATTGTATAACCGGAGATCATCACCTCAGTTAAAGTAGGTCAGAGATCGATTTTTCACGTGATCCGGAAAATCTCACCTACATCCTGTATCTTTCCTATTTATGGGGCTTTGGAAAAATGGAAAAACACATTGACTTTACAACTGCGCGTACAATAGCGAAAAATATACTCGATGAAACTATCGTCCCTCTTCCTGAACACCCGGATGACATCGACAAAAATATCCATTCTATATTTCCTTTCCAATTACCAATTATCGACCGTTACGATACTCACCAGATAGTTAGTACGCTCTGATTGATCTTCTCATTTCAACAACTCCCTGAGGCATACTTTAAACACACATGCATGCCACTCCCATCCTACCCTGCAGACTTGACCTCTGAGATAACCAACCACTTCCCTATTACAGAATACACCGACCTCCAATCCCTCCCAGAATATTGTAGGGAATTGCGCAATTATTACACCTTTAAAGAACTTCCACCTTCATATTTCTCACTACCGGTAGCAGAGGTGAAGCCATAACTTCCAGTTACCCCACAAGAATTAAATGTTGAGATCCGATACTTATTCCCCTTTGCTACTAAAAATGAGTCAGATTTCAAACAACATATAGACATCTTAAAGGAATACTACCGTTTCAAGAGACTGCCCAATGATTATCTCCATCAGAAAAAACGCCTGCCAAAAGAACCAGCAGATCTAAAATTAAAAGGCGAATACACCTTCCCACTAATGGACTGTACCACTGTAAAAAACTTCATTTCAGAAGTAATAAATGAATACCACATTCCAGAACTACTACCTTGTGCGTATACTGAAATCAACTTCACAAACAAGCCTGAACTCCCTTGGGACTTCAGGAAAATCAAAGAAATAGAACTTAACATACCTATCACAAGCTCCAAGGAACTAGTCATTACTGCAAGAAAGCTGCGAAAATTATATTTCTTCCAACAACTCCCACAATCCTGGTTAAAAATTCCTGTAAAAGAACGAAACCAACCTGTGGACCCCAACAAAAGACCAAGACTACCAAATGATCTTGAAACTCTCAAGAAAACTATTAAAAAAACACTACCCACCTTATACATAAACCTACTAATATCCGACTATGAAAAGGTCATTCCTACTATCGACGCACTCCATGAAAAATTCGACTTCAGAGCTACTCTACTATACTTATTCCAACTACTCGACTAGCCAAAACCAGATTGGGACCTCTATGATTACGATGATGTCTGAAAAAGAAGATGATACACAATTACCAGCACAACTGTCAGAACCTAAAAGAAGCATTATAAAACTTGATGGAATTAACAACAATATTAGAATCTCTACCCATAATATCTGCGGAATGTCACAACCACATAAAATACAAAACTGGATCGAATACTGTGCTAAATCGAACCTCCATATCATAGCCATTACTGAAACTAAACTCACTGACAACAAAGCAAAAAATCTCTCCAACCCTCTATACCATATATACTCCTCAAACTTCATACCATATACCCCCCAACAGAGAGTCACAAGCCTAGGCACCGCAATTATGGTTTACAACAAACTACAACCATACATACATGACATTAGAACCCTACCAGGGTCTGCAATTTATATCGATTTCTACTTTCTTTCTAACAAAACTCGCATTATTCCCACTTGCATACCATTACAAGCAAACCATCCAGAGTTATACAAAAAACACAAGAAAAAGTCTTCGCTTGGTTTCTAGAAGCAAAGAACAAGAACTGGAACGTTATCATCCTCGGGGATTTCAAAACAAACCAAAACAGAGACAAGAAATTCCAACTCTTCCAAAACCTCAACTCCGCCAACGCTACTAGCCTACTTTCGTTCCACAATATAACGGACCCCACCTGGATTGGCCCTAATACAACTAGTCAGATTGATGACATATGGTGCAACTCAGAAATCCTCCTAGATATGGAAAAAATAGAATTAATTGACGCTACTTACATCACAGATAGCAATCACCGAATCATTACTACATCTTGGAACATAGATATCTCAAAACAAAAAACTATTAGAAACAAGAAAAAAAAGAGGAAGATATACCACTACGAAAAGATGACCAAAGAAAACTGGGAGAACTTCATCTTAGAAGTAGACAACTACGACTGGAACATCACCGCCGAAGAAACATGGAACATAACTACATTAAACAAGACATAGAACAAATGGGCCACCAAGATAAAACAAATAATCAACAACCACATACCCTTCTCATTTAAATCTCCAAAACCCTTTTACGCCTTTTCCTTGAAGACTACTCACCTCCACCTCGCATTAAAATCTATGAATAAATGTCTTAGAAGACTAACAAATGCATTATCACCTCCTATAGTTGACACGATAAACTCTTGCAACAAATTTTTAATAAAAGCCGCCAAACTAGCTGCGCTAGACATTGAACTTCTTACCCCAGCAGATATTACATCTACACTCACACAAACTATCATTAATCTCTAACAAATCAAACACACCATATGGGCAGATAGAAATCTGAAAAAACTCCAAGAACAAAATAAATGTATAAACTTCTACATAAACAGGCATTACGATGACTTTAAGGACAACACTAGTCGAATGCTGGACATCATCCTACAACGAAGATCCAAGCCAGTTAAAACTGATAAAATTATTCTCTCCGACCAAGTCATAACAGAAAAAACAGAAATCAAAGAACACATCAGGAGACACTTTAAACTATGGACCAAAGCTAATCCTCAAAATACAGACTGGCAAGCAGAATGGGAAGAAATTTATCATCCCATAAATAAGATCAACCCCACAATTTACGAACCTGTTACTAAACCTATTACTATGGATGAACTCTGATGAACTATATCGCAAACCCCAAAGAATAAAGCAACTGGTCCCATACCCATCTCAAATGAGATCCTGCAAAACCTCCCACCTCAGCCCTGGAAATACTTCTCAACATCCTTAATAACTGCCTAAAACTCAACTGTGTACCCAACCAGTGATTACAAGCAAACATATGGCCTATCCCAAAAAAGAAAAAATACAATTACGACCTGAGCACTACGAGGCCGATAACTTTAATAAACCATACGCGGAAACTATTTACAAAGATCTTAAACAACAGATTAACCACAGTAATAATGTGCTATGAAGTCCTCTCCCCTATAAACTTTGCAGCATTCCCCCACCAGTCCACAGTACAGCCAGTCATGCAACTCACACAAATGATTGAAGACGCCAATACAAATAGAAAAGAAATCTGGGCATTATCACAAGATATGTCCAAGGCCTTTGACTCCATCAACATAGCAACTTTAAAAAAGGCTCTATATCGAATAAAAATCCCTTTACCAATAATAGAACTTTTAACCTACCTTCTCTCATACCGAACTAACCGTGTAATTACTGACCTAGGATTCACAGAACCATATCCAGTTCAAGATGGTATCGACCAAGGAGAGACTTTCTCCCCTCTCCTCTGGAAAATATACTACGACCCTCTAATCTCTACCATACAGCAACGCTATATCGGCTACACCAGTACAATCCCTACCTCCCCACCAAAGGAAATTAATACCTCAATCATGGCCTATATGGATGACTCCCTGTGGGTCGCTCCTGATAAGAAAACACTAATGGATATACTAACTACTGCAACTAGTTTTTACAAGCTCAATAACATTCGAGTCAACCCCGAAAAATCATTCCTCATCACAAATTCACTACATACACCCTCACATCCTTCAATTACCTTTGACAATACCGAAATAACGGCTCTACCACACAATACCCCTTTAAAATATCTTGGAGCTTGGTACACAGCTAACGGAAAACACACCCATATTCAAAAATTAATTATCCACAAAATTACTACCAACTTAAAGAAACTAAAATTTGCCAAAATCACAAAAAAACAAGCGATATACATAATCAATCACGTCATCACACCCCCCCGCTTACAATATCGACTTCTCTCATCATATTTAAATCCCACACAAATGAATACCATAAAAAGAACTTACCTCAACACCATAAAACAGAAAGGGAAACTAGCAAGAGGAGTGCCTAACTCATTTCTCTTCTGCACTGGAATATATGCCCTACACGACCTAGAACAAGCTCAACTCTCAACCTTAACCTCCACTCTAATCAAGGGATTAAACCACCCCCACTTCGACAAATCATACCTAAAACTCAGAATACAACAACTACAAGACTCTACTATATCAAATGTCTCAATCCTAAAAGAAGAACCCGTCTTTCCTACATCACAATTCTGTACATACACCGCACAAGCCATACTCGCACTACATAAACTACATCTAAAACTAGTCCGACCCCTAAATAATTGGCCCACCATATCAAACATAATGGGAACCACCATCAACAACATACTATCAAACCACTCTAAAGAAACATATTATAAAGAGAAACTTAATGAACACAATATAAGTTGTATAGAGCAGTTCCTAAACTGGAAAAATGACAGGTTCCTAAACTGGCAAAACTTCCAACACAACATAAAAAAGATTATTAGAGAGAGGACCCCAAAATGGTTCTACCAAATACACAAACTCATCATATCTACGATAGCACCCTCCTTTAAATTAGTAAACCCTAACCTTTTTACAACTCCACCGTGAACCCCAGTCAATAAAGGATGGATAATCACAAGGGACAAACAAATCGCCAAAATATTCAACCCCTACTCAACCAATTATAAAGGGAAACACTATGTCTACTCGAACTTATCAGGCCGACTAGAACCATGCACAGGTTGCAAGCTCAAAGACAGAAAAAACAAAATGAAATACTGCTATATCACACTAAATAATCACCAGATATATAACATTTTAGTCAGCTATAAACGTATAATATACGCTGACCTAACCGACATTCATAGGGCACTATCATCCAATACACTCCCAACACCCCATAATATACAACCCGAACCAATACTACCAAGACCTTTACCATTATTCGAAAACCCTCCAACCTCCCTATGGGAATCATTAACATCTACAAACTTTAAAAAAAAGAAAATATCCATACAGCTATCTACCAGAATAGAAAAAATAACTGAAATAAAGAAACATACGGCAATATACAAAATAAACACTAGAAAAGACCCTCTACACTGCTACAACCTACACTGGCCATCCAAAATAAACGCATTAATTTTACTCCTAACTTTCATCATCACAACAATAGACTCCACGGCAAAAATAAATATTACTACCAACAACACATTACTGCTACAAACAATCGAACACATAACCAGCCTCCAACACTTCGAACAACAAAAACTAGACGAAACTCCCTTTCCCTTTATATTACGAACACTATTCTCACTACTCATTGATAGAGAAGTCACCGTGATCTTTGATAAAGACCTAATAATTGATAATCCACCCTCATCCTTCCCACTAGACTTAACACTACACAAATTCATTTACAACAGATACACCCCACTATTAATGGACACTCCCTGTATACAACCTATAAAAACAATATTGAAACAACTCCATCAAATTACAAACGACTTAAAATGGCATAATCAACAGAGGATATCCTTATGGGACCAATATCTAACCTACGCTAAATCCAATGGGACCACACCTTGGACTCTCTCTTATACAATAACAAACCAAAAGGCCTATACACCAATCCCTCCGCATCCAACCTAAAAAACTTCAAGGTGAAACTACTGGCTAAAGAACTCCCGACCCACCTTCTTCTCCACTTCCGAAATCAATCGAAATATCCAAATCACCTATGCCCAAGATGTTACTCAGCTTCAGAAGATGTACTACACCTACTAACTTGCATCAGTAACCCTTTCAATTTTAATACAGAACTGAAGAGAATTCTCATCAAGATCACTACTAAACTCGAATTACCCCTATACAACGTAGACAGATTCATCAACTCATATACACACCTTCACATACAACAACAACTCCCCATAGGCTTCATCACCAACCTAACTTTGGCACTCTTCAACACCAAATTCCTTCAAACAAGACACACGCCTCTGATCCATCACACCATAACGGAATTCATATACAAAGAAATTTGGCTTCCCTCCTGAATGTCATGACATAATGAAGCAGTTCCTTGCCCATCGCCGCTTATGACACCAACTTTGACACTAACTAAACCCTTACTCCCCTATATAGCCAGAAAAAAATTCAACTCTCTATAACACTAGGACACTCATCCCTACACAAATTACTCGAAAGCTAGAGGTCTACGACCATTCTAGTAAAGAATTGGTCGAGAGTAAACTAGCTCTTACCTTTACTTCTCTATAGATTAGCAAATCCCTACATGTAATCATATATGTAATTATCTGCAAAATCATTAATAAAGAAATAGAGGATAGACCTCTCTTTAAAAAAAAAAAAAAAAAAAAAATATTTATTTTATAACAATATATCTAGATTTTTAATATATATATATTTTTTTTTAGCTTTTTAGATTTAATTTGGATAGTTCAGAAGAATTTTTTTTTTTTTTTAAAAAAATTCGGCAATCATGCCAATACTTTATTAGATGCTTAGTTAACTGCTTAGTTGCCAGCTTTACAGAAATAAAAATTTCTTATCTAATTTACAAATATTGACTAGCCCGGTTACTTCAAGAAGTACCTATGTTCGATCTGCTATAGTAGACTTTATCTCAATACTAACTGTATCTGTATGAACTAATTAATATATCACTGAAGGGGTCTACAACCTTACGTATCATGATTGCCTTCTTTTAAACCTTCTTCTCCTAGCTTCTCAAGTAGAAGGATACTACTAATGAAAAAAAAACATATATAGAAAGTGAAAGGAAAAATATAAAAAAGGGGAAGCCTCTACTATCTAAACGAAAACCAAATTTACAAATAAAAAAAGAAAAGGAAGAAGAAAAAGGCAAAAGAAAAGTAAAAGATAACAGCACTATTATTGCTTGTGCTAGACTATAAAAATTATATAGTGCTGCATAGAGAAACGCTCTATCATAGTACTATATGTAAAAAGAAAAACCAAAAATACGCCTAGTAGAAGGTTTGAGAAAGAAATTTTAACATGTGTACCCTTCTAATCTCTGACATGTCATTCACTGTTTATTTCATAAGCAGTACCAAATTGCACTTGTAATATTGATTCCAATTAGGTAGGCGCTATCCCGATTAGAAAGAAGTAAACACTGCTGATCTTTTAGAGGGGTAAGCTGGATTGCCTACTTTTTGGTGAAATTTTGAAAAGTCCAAAGGGGAGTAAAACGATACTTGTATCAAATTTAAAGGAGAGTATATTCCAGATAAAACTCATTTTTTTTTTGTTCCTACTGTTTTACTATAGATTACTTCGTCGATGAAGAAGCTCTTTGCTCTTCACCAAAATTTCTTGTACAAGAGCACCATCTTCTGCCAGTTATCTTGTAAGAAGATGCTTTTGGCTTGCATGCCAAATATACAAAGAAGTCCCCAGAAAAAGAGTTGATCTTTATAAAAACCGTATTTCTGTATTATCCTACTATACATTAAGTATAGGCAAAGCTCCAACAAAAAACTTTTTGTTTTTCTTTGGTTGGAAAATTTGGTTCAAGTAATTGTTGGAAAGAGTTCTGGATAGTTCAGAAGAATTATAATCTAGTTTTGTATAAATAACAAGCATTTTTTTAATAGCAATAAAATAATAATCTGGTTAATATATATATATATATATTTTTTTTTTTTTTTTTAGAACTTTGACAGTCTTGCCAAATCCGATTGAATTTTATTACTAAAAAAAAATAACTTTTTTCTAGTACATGATAACATGAAAAAAAAAACAGATTTGATCTTATTTGGCTATAAAAAAAAATTTGTGCTCAGATGTGACCTGTTGCACTGATTTATATATAAATCAGATAATTTCCATTAGCTATAGTTATAAACTAACTATGCTTCATAATCCACTTCTTCAAAAACTTCTTCTCTGAGCTTCTCATAAAGAAGAATAAAAAAAGAAGAAGATTAAAAGAGGGAACAATACTAAATACCCAACAACAAAATAACCAAAAACCAAAATATAAGTTATATCCAAGAAAAATAAAACAAAAAGAAAAACCAAAGAAAAAGCAAAGAAAAAATAGACTATGAAGGTGTTATTAAGCCTACACTAGACTATAAAAATTATATAACACTGCATAGACCACTTCTACCAAAGTGTTATATGTACAATAAAACGAAATAATGTGTCTCGAACTTCATAACCAGGTAAGAAATTCTTCACATGCCCTCTATAATTCCATAGCATGTTATTCATTGTTTGTTTGATAACCAAACTCGCTCATAACGGTGCCGGTTCCAATCTGGGGATGCATACACAATTTGGAAGGAGTAAACACTGCTGATCTTTTAGGGGGGTAAGCTAGAATTCTCACTTTTTGGCAAAAATTTTGAAAAATTCAAAGGGGTAAGTGACGTCATTTGAAACAAACTTGAAGAAAGTAAAGAAAGTTAAACCTCATTTTTTTGTATTTCTTTACTGTTTTACCACAAGTTACTTTGTTGACAAAGATACTATATTTATATCTCCACCAAAATTTCTTGTACAAGGGCGCCACCTTCTGCCAGTTATCTTGTAGAAAGACACTTTTGGCTTGCATGCCAAATATATAAAAGAGTCCCAAGGAGTGTAGTTGACCTTTATAAAAACTATATTCTTGTGTTATCCTACTATACATGAAGTATAGGCAACGCTCCAACAAGAAACTTTTTGTTTTTCTTCCATAAAAAATTTGGACCAGATGACGTCAGAAAAAGTTGAATCGATTAATCCCAGTTAATATATTAGTTTATTTTTTTATTTTATTTAATTTGTTTTATGCAGTAATATTTATCTTCTAGCAAATTAAGTTTTTAAAATTAGTATTGTTAAAAGTTTAATTATTTTTTAACTTTTTTTTTTTTAGTCTTTTAAATTTATTTATTAAAAATTTATTGAATATTTGTACTAGATTTAGTATTAGTATATATTTTTTTTAAAATTTCTATTGGATTTATTAACAAAATTTGTACATTTGTACTAGCTTTAGTATTAGTATATATTTTTTTATATTTTGTATTAGATTTATTAATAAAGAAAATTGTTATTAGCAACTCATTGCTATGGCATTTATATTATTAGCCATTTTTTTTTCTTTTTTTTTTTTTTTAAGCAGCCACGCTAATACTTTATTAAGCTATTGCATTTACATTATCTGTATCTACTAATATTACTCAATACTTAAGTTTAGCATTACCCGGCCATCTAGTTGGAACCTAAGTTCTCAGATACCTAAGTGCGACCTGCCGCACTGCTTCTATCTGGAAGCAGACTGCTTGTCTGACTACTTAAAGTACTATAAATGAAGCTTCTTTCTTTTATGACAAGCACAAAATGTCTTCCAACCTTCTTTTATTTTGCTAGCTAAACAGCGCCTTTTACCAAGCTTGCTAACTTTCTTTTCCAATCTTCCTTACCTAACTTCTTGGATAGTGGCCAGATGTTTACTATCCACAAGAACAAGGATTTTAACGAAAATAAAAGGGTAGTACTAAAAGGGTGTAATACTATTAAACCTAAAGTGACAACCAAATAAACATAATACGAAGAAGAAAAGATAAAGAAACAGAAAAGAAGAAAACAAAAATGGTGCAAGGTAAAAAGAAATCTAAAAACAACTAAACTAACATAGTTCATAGAACTAATTTAAAAATTATATAGACCGTGCAAAGCCTTAGCTTTACCAAAGTACTATATTTACATATATGTGGAAGACATAAAAAAAAAAAATCGAACTGCATCTACAGAATGTTCTAGAAAGAAATTTTAATTCGAGTTTCTCCATTTGATCTCACGTGTTTGTTTACTAGAATACATCATTATTCTCATGTCCCATTTCCGTTTAGTAAACACCTTTCCAATTAGGGGAGTAAACAATGCCAATCTTTTGAAGGGGGTAAGCCGGATTCTCCACTTTTTGGCGAAAATTTTGAAAATTCCAAAAGGCAACAAAGAAAAGCCAGAAATAAGTACCAAATGTAAAAGAGTTGGTAGGAGTTACACTTAGCATAATAACACATCTCAAAACTAAACTCTAGGTTAGTGCCCACTACTTCTTTGCTCGATAGTACCAAACAAGAGGCCCACTAACGGTAAGTAATAAACTTTAAGCTTGTCAGCAGGTAGTCTATGAACTTTACCTCTAAACGACAAGTGCCGCTCACTGCAGGCTTTATTTGGTAGAACCAGTTTACTATTTTATGTATTAAATGGAAAGTTTTCATAGGCTAGTTTTCTTAAAATTTTTGGTACGAGGGATCGTGGAAAGAGTTGTGATGATATTATTAGCCAATTATTTTCTAGATTGTTGATTACATAAATAGTTTTTTTTAATATAAATATTTTTTGTTGCTATTTTTATATTAAAATTGTTAAAGCTATTGTTGAAGTTATTACTAGAGCTTTTGTTAAAACTGTTATTGAAGCTGTTGTTAAAACAGTAGTTGAAACTATAGTAAAAATTTTAAAACTTCATAAAGTTATATTTACTTAATAGGTTTTTTATTAGAGTTTAGTAGATTTTTCTGGTAAGTTCTTTGTTATTTTTTGTAGTAAATTATTGTAAATTTATTGTTTTTTGTGGTTTTTTTAGTAAGTTCATTATTTTTAATGTTTATTTAGTAGGTTTTTTTTATTGTTTTCAAGTAGATTTTTTTAATAAGTTTGTCATTTTTTGATAAATTTTTAATAGGCTTTTTGATAAATTTTTCTAATAAATTTACTGTTTTTTTGTTAAGTTTATTTAGTAGATCATCAGGAAATTTTATATATAGATATTGATCGATATATAGCAGTTAATCGTTTTATATCGATTAAAAGATAACGATATCTATCGATTAACTGGCTAAAAATTGATATATATCTAAATCGATATATATCATTTTCTATATTAAATCGTTAGGGCAGTGTCATTAATCACCTGATTATTTTTTATCAGAGGCCTACCCCCCTCCCTCTTCCTTAATATATAAATAGTCAGGTTCTTATATATAATTTTAACTTTTTTTACCCCCTCCCC
>QKWP01001557.1:39868-66707 GCA_003550325.1 Gigaspora rosea
GAAAACCTGTAAAATGTTCAAAAAGCATGATTATGTGAATATAATAATTATTAATTGATATCACTATCGATAGTAATCGATTAACCGGATATATATCGATTACTATCACTATCGATAAAAATCGACAGGGGTGTTGATAATCGATATATATCTTACCGGTTAGTAATCGATATATATCTATATATAAAATTTGCTAATGATTCTTCAATGTTTTTTGTAAATTCTTTTAGTAAATTTATTATTTTTTTGTAGATTCTTAGATAAGTTTGTTATTTTTTAGTATTTACTTAGTAGGTTTTTTAGTAAATTTTTTGATAAGTTCTTTGTTATTTTTTGGTAAATCTTTTAGTAAGTTTTTTAATAAGTTCTTTTAGTAAATCTGTTGTTTATTAAAAAATTATTCAGTAGATTTTTTATTATTTTTTGTAAAGCTTTTTATTGTTTTTAGTTTTACTTAGTAGATTTTTTATTATTTTTTGGTAAGTTTATTTAATAAGTTCTTTATTATTTTGGTAAAATTTTTAATAAGCTTTATTTTAATAATCTTTGATTATGATTGGTCAATTTATCCAATTATGCTAATCTGCTAATATGTAGTTTAGCCAAAATATAAAATTAATTTTACTATTATATATTAAACAAATCTATTTGTAACTAGCAGTAACACTTTTTAATCATATACAACTAATCAAATTTATATGTAACAAACTCAGTTAGTTTGGATCTTATCAAAATTTTTTTTAGTTCAGATCTAATCAAAAACAAATTACAAAATTTTTATTATTAATTGATGATTCGCCACTCAACAGAACAATGATCTTAGTGTAACGTGACGCAAATCACTATGTAAATCCTATATGTACGGAATGCAGCGTTCGTCCAAGGAAAAATTTTATTTTACTAAGTTAACGAGCAAAGTCGATTAATTGAAAGTTGTAGAGCTCAATGAGACGATTCTAATGGTGGTTAGATCATCCAAATCGGCCCAGTGGATGCCGAGATATCTTCAAAAAACGATTGGGCGACTATATAAAATTTCTATGTAAACAAACTATTGTTTATATCTGTACATAGTAATTTTATATAGGCGGCCAATCGTTTTTCGAAGATATCTCAGCATCCACTGGACCGATTTGGATGATCTAACCACCATTAGAATCGTCTCATTGAGCTCTACAATTTTCAATTAATCGACTTTGCTCGTTAACTTAGTAAAATAAAAAGTTTTCCTTGGACGAACGCTGCATTCCGTACATATAGGATTTACACTAAGATCTAGTGTTCCTCAAATTCAAATCAAATCAAATATTGGATCAATTTGAATTTGATCAAATCAAATTGACCCTGATTTGAATTTGATTTGATTCAAATATTTGAATTTGAATTTGATTTGAATTTGAATTTTTAATAGTAATTTTCAAATCAAATCAAATATTTGTCAAATCAAATCAAATTTGGCCATATTTGAATTTGATCAAATCAAATATAGTCAAATTTGAATTTGAATTTGATCAAATATTTGATTCAAATATTTGAAGATCAAATCAAATTGCGGAACTCTACTAAGATCATTGTTCTGTTAAGTGGCGAATCATCAATTAAAGCTTTTATTAATTACAATATAATAACATAATAATACAGTAAGGGCAGTGTCATTAATTATTTGATTATTTTTTGTCAGAGGTCTACTTCCCTTTCTTTTTCTTAATATATATATAGTCAGATTCCTTATATATAATTTCAACTTTTTTTACTCTCTTTCCCCTTTAAAAAATCACTTGATTTTTGTTACTCTCCTAATAATACATATAATAATTCTATATACAATTTCATGCTCTAACAAAAAAACTTTATATTCAAAACGTAAATACTACTAAGTATTTTGTACCACTATTTAAATATTTTAAATCAATGCTGCTTTTTCAATAGATTCAAAATCTATACGAACATAAAGAAAAAAGTAAATGATAAAAAAAAACATATTCTGAAATGCCACTCCCAATGTTGATTTTATATTTTAGCAAAACTTATATGAATCTAAAAAAGAAAAAATGGATTAGTGAAGTAATTAACTAACAAATAAAAAAAAAATAAATAAATCTTATCCAATTCAAGACCAAAGTATTTTTTCTGATGCTAATTTTGATAAGAGTACCAAAACAGTAAAAGCCTAAAATTATTAATGAAACTAAAATAACAAAAGCCTAGAATTTTCACAAATGATGATACCAAAATAGTAAAAGCTTGAAATTACTAATAACACCAAAATGATTTATAAATATCTTATTCTAGCAAGGAAAAAGAAAAATTAACCCAAGTCAAGAAAAAAAAACAAGCCAATAAAAGAAACCATCTTAAACAAATTGTTTTAAAGCGATAATGCCAAAACAACAGAATCATGCTGAAAAAGTTCCAAAAGCTAAACCAACAAAAGAAGAAAAAATTAGTTCAAACTAGAAAAAAACAATTAAAAAAATTACTGTACATATCTCACAAAGCTCCAGTTCCAATGAAATGAATCTAAAAAATATATCAGAAAATTACCAACAATAAAGTCTAAAATTTTTACAAACACAATACCAGAATGACAAAAACCAATAATGATACTGAAATGACAAAGCCTAAAATCTCTATAAATAATGATGAAAGTTCAAAATCTTTATATGCAAATGATGATACTGAAATAACAAAGTCTAAAATCACTACAAATAATAATGAAAGTTCAAAATCTTTATATTTAAATGATAGCCCACTATAATAGTTCTACTAACTTCACTACCCAGTGTTTTAGTAAAACAAACCTACAAAAGAAAAAAAAATTAGTTCAAAAAAAGAAAACAAAAAGGTACAAACAATAAAAAAAAACTACATATCTAAGAACCTGGTTTTAATTACTATTCAGTATTCTAGAAAACAAATCTATAAAGTAAAAAATGGTTTTAAAAAAAAAACAAAAAAAAACTAACAAAAACTATTTACAAAATGGTAAGCTAATCTTTACTACTAGTTTTTTAGTGAAGCAAAAAGATAAAATATGAAAAACAAAAAAAGCAAATCTTAAATCATTAAAAACTAAAAAAAAAAACAAACAAATCAAATTTAGATCAAATTAAAGAAGGCAAACTAATTTTAAATCTGATATTGGTGACTGATACCACAAGTGACAAGTATATTTTTTTTAAAACATATAAAAAATTTTTTTAAAAAATTTTTAAAATATAATCTAGCTAAACCAAAAAATTAACTTTATTTGGCCTTAGAAAAAATTTTTTTCTAATTTTAACCCTATTTTTTACTTAGTAAAAAGTCTAAGAAAGCATATTTTGATTTTGTATTAAGTAGAATAACATGCTAAACAACTTTGCTTAAAAGCCCAAAGTAGGTTATCTAATAAGTTTTATATTGAAAACCAAAAATTTTAACTTTAGTATGTAGGTAATCTATTTTTCTTACAAAATAGCCTATTTCTTTCTCTAGGTAAAGATATTCAAAGCATATTTTATATATTTTATTATTTTAAAATTAATAAATATTTGTTTTTAGCAAAATATTTTTTTGATTTTGCAAAATTAGCAAAATTTAATTTGATTTTTGTATTATTTTTTTTCTCTTATTTTATATTTCTAAAAAATTTAATTTTAAGTTAATATATAGAAAAGAAACAGCAAAAATTCAAAGTTCATAGTAATTTTATATTTTTTTTATAATTCAGTCAAGGATATTACCAAAAATAGATAGTATTAATCACACTTTTTATAGTAATATAATGGCAATCCAATAATTTTAGAGATTTTATCAATCTATAATAAAATTAAATTAATCAAATACTGTTTTTTTTTTTTTTTTTTTAAGGTGAGGTCGTGCCTCAAAGACTTTATTATTAGGTATATGTTTGTATATATTATGTGATATATTATGTGATACAATATTATACTATATTAAGTACAAGAGACTCAGACATTTTTGACTATCTGTGACCTAAACCTACCAGAGCTTTCCATACCCCATTTTCTGTATAACCTGGATTTTTGAATTACTTCCTATTTTGTTATTCCGCTACTTACTATATTCCCTGCTTCTCTCATATTGCCGATCCTATACTTCCAAGTAGGTGCAAGGGCCTTGCCCAGACGATCGTAACCTCATGGTTACTTTCTAAACCTTGGTGTCCTGAGATTACCCATGCGCTAGTGAGGGCACAAGCTAAGCTTTGCCCACTACTCTTAGTAATCTATCATATATTAAAATACTGTAAATATGAGTCAAATAAAAATTTATTTAATTTATTAATTTTATTTAATTTATTAATATTTGATATTATTTATTTTTTAATATATTTTGTCGTTGTTATTCTTAATAAACTGAATTTGTTAATAAAAGCCAAATCCAAAAATAATAATTTAAACTTCTAATCTCGATGAGATTGATGCTTATGTTTCAAACCTGAATGTTTTAACTAATTCCACAAAATAATCTTGGTATGTGATAATATTGTTATACGCCACATTTCGCCTATAGTAATCTGCATCATGGGATTTTATATAGTCAGTCAATCGTTTTTCAACGATATCTTGCCATCCACTGGGCCGAATTGGATGATCTAACCACCGTTAGATGCGTCTCGATGAGCTCTACAATTTCAATTAGTGGACATGTATCGTTAACTTAGTAAGAAAAAACGTTTATATGGAAGAACGCCACATTTCGCCACTCTCCAAAAATTTTTTTTAAAATCGACCAATCAGAATCGTCTTACATGGGGGAGGGGGGGTACCCTCATAGTAAATGGATATTACATAATATCTGTCACGGCCCTAAGTATAAATAAAAATTTATTAGAAAAGTATAGCTAATATATTAATTGCTTATATAGCCAATATTTTAGTTACAGCATACTTTCTCAATAAATTTTTATTTATATTCAACTATTTAGAATACAGAGAAATCTTTCTAAGTACATCTTCCTAAATCATTAGCAAATAAATATACGAAATCTTTCAAAAGAAATTGTATGCCAAAATCTTTCAAAAGAATTGCAATTGACACGAAATCTTTTGAAAGAACCGCAATCTTTCAAAAGATTTCGGTATATATTTTTTTCGAAATATTTCGAAATATATTGCAAAATATTATTGCAAAATAATGCAAAATATATTGTGAAATATTGTGAAATAGACCAAATAAAACAATGCAAACCTCTATCTAATTATCTCATTTTGGGGTCACAGGAGGTTATATATCACATATTATTGTGTAAATCTGCAGTTTTTCACATTATTTCACAATATTTCGCATATTTTCAAAATTTTTTAAAATTTTTGTATTATTAAATTTGAATAAGTTTAATGCTCACCAGTAGTGAATTTCACCAATCCAATTAGAATTAAAGATTAGGTATAACATGCAAAACAATTTTGTATAACAAGAATAAGAATTTTTTAAAAAATCGCTTCTAACTAAAAATTTTGTCCATGAAACTACTTTTTTTTATACAAAAAAAGAATTTATCTTAACATTTTGGTATAAACTATACCCTTTGCCCTATCCCAGTTCTTACTCTTACCCTAATATTAAAGAAATTTAATTTTTTTTTGTTTTGCTACATATAATTATATATAGATGGATAATTATCGGTGTATTTTACTACTAGTGAATATTAAATTAATTCATTAAATTTTATATTTTTATTTATTATTATTATAGGGTGTTATTTTATGGCAACCCCACGATCGACCAATCAAAATCGAACATATGAGTCACATGTCGTGAAGCGAACATGTGACTCACGAACCGATTTTGATTGGTTGATCAACCAAAAATATAAAACTACAAGTTAAAGCGAATCATCCCAAAGTTGTTTATTTTTTTTAAAAAAAAAAAACCAACAATGCATCATTACACAATTACAAACTATTTTTTTTTATTAATTTATTTTTCCATATACTGCATTATGATATCATAGCTACGCACTTTATTACTTTATTTATATAGTACATATATATAAAAAAAAACAAATACTTCGCCCAGCCGTATCCATAACAGAGCCCACGGCAAATGGTTTTAAGGATAGTATATTTTTTTAGCTTGTGTAATGCATAAATTTGCAGATCCCCTATTCCTGATTGGTTAAACTGGTGGTTTGGCCAATTAGAAGAGGTATCTGCAAATTTATACATTATACAAACCAAAAAATACCCTACCCTTAAATGTTAATAACTTCTTAACTCAACTATTTTCTATAGAGATGAACCGAATACAAGCCTAATATATATAAAAAAAAAAAGAAAAAAAGCACTTGTATAAAAAAAAAAAAATACTAACAAATACTTTGCCTAGCCCCACGCACTATAACAGAGCCCATAGCAAAATTGCTGAATAGCTTTTTAAAAACTTTCTAACTTGACCATTTTCCACAGAGATGAAACAAAGACAAGCCTCATATATAAAAAAAAAAGTACAAAGTTAAGATGAAAGAAAGCACTTGTATATATATATATATATATATAAAAATACTAACAAATATTTCATTCAGCCCCATATACCCATAACAGAGCCATGGCAAATTTGCTGAACGGTTTCTTAAAAACTTCCTAACTCAACTATTTTTTATGGAGACGAAACAAAGATGCCAAAAGCCTTATAATAATATATATAAAAAAAAAAAGCACAAAGTTAAGAATGAAGAAAGCACCGAAGCATACAAGAAAGCACTGAAGTACGCAAAAAATACTCAGAAATGCAAGAAAGCACTGAAGCAGAAATGCAAAAAAGCACCAAAGCAAAGACACAACCTACCTACTCAACAAAGGCTTCAACAACATAGTCGTAATAGCGAAGCCCAGCACTCATTTCAAACGAAAAAGCATCTAAAAAAAAAAAGCAAAGTCAGTACACGTAACAAAAAAAACAAGCAAGCAAAAAAGAAACAAAAGCTAATACTTATCTAAAAAAGCCAACATCCATTTCCCACACAATTCGAAAAAAACTTTAATACCAAAGAACATCAACGCCGAAGACGAACATATTTAAACCAACAAGGATTCTGACGCCCACTGCTATAACAATTTCAACTCCAAGACGACGATTCGACTCCAAGAACAACAACTCCAAAAACAACAACTCCAAGAACAACGACTTCAGAATGACGACTCCAAGAATGACAACTCCAAGAATGACAACTTCAAAAAAGATGACTCCAAGAAAGAAGCATCTAAAAAAAGAGAAGTTAGTACCTATAACAAAAAAAAACTCATAAAAAAAAAACTACTAGAACTTATCCAAAAACCGGTCCAGTGCTTTTTAGTTCTTAAAGGAAGAAAGATAAAAAGACCTAAAGAAAGAAAAAAGTTAGTTACAATAAAAAAAAAAGAAAAAAAATTTGTATTTATCTAAAGAAAAAAAAATATTAGTACAGTATCGTAAAAAAAAATCTAGATTTACCTGCAAATCTAAATCCAAATCGAATCTGGTACCCTGAAGACAAGCTATATATGATCTACCAATCTCAAAAAATGATTGGTCAATCATATAGAGGTCTCTATGGCGACAGGTTGCCATTTCCTTTTTTTTTTTTTTTTAAGTTTAGAGGCCGTGTGCTATGGCCGGGATTTTATTATGAGTTATAGTGACGTAATATTTGTTACATGAATGAGGATACAACTAGCCACACGTGCACTTTTGGTGCCTAATTTAAGTAGTCCGCCCAAAGGTTCTACACTAGCTGCCATACCTACAACCCAACTACGGGAATTGTCTATTTAAACCCTCTGGTTCATGGTCCTCCTATTACTACCGACGCACTACATTTAATGCAGATATTGTAGGCCACAACCCTTTTAAGTTCGACGACCTAAGGGCTACTTTACCCTCGCACAAGAGCCTACCGGAACAAATTCCATGTCCCATACATGTACCATTGCCCGGATTTGGTAACCGAGGCTATCTGCCCTTATTAGGTTCGTTCTGATCGTAGTATCCGCCTTCTCTGGTGCATACCGTAGGACCGATTTTCACTACCTCCTAACTCGGGTCTTGCCAAACGGGTTCTTGTGGGTTTTTTCTGGTTCCCTGGATTTGCGATGTACCACATACATCATTGCGCCCGCAGGCTCCCATTCAAGATGGTGGAACCAAGGTTACAGGTTTAGCGCCCAACCGCTCATAAGCCACAATCACCGAACGCAGATTTAACTTCAAAACGTCGCCAGTGGGATTCGAACTGTCAACCTGCCGCTTGGGGGGGTGACACCTTGACTACTTCTCTAAGGCGCCACACCCTGTTGCCATTTCCTTTTTGCCATTATTATATATTATATATATTACATTATATATTATATTTTAATTATTATACATTTTTATAGTATTATTTTTACATTATTACATATTATTTTAACTACTTTCATACTTTTTCGCATCTAATTCTATTACTATATACAAAAAACTAGCCTTACACATATTTTCGCTCACCCCATAGTTAGCTATTATCTTCGCATCTTTGTTTTTTATTGTTTTTGCTTTGGCGATTTTTTTTAGATTGGCTATATCTTTGTTTCGCTCTCTTTTTCTAAATACTTCCTAAAAATAGTAAAAAGTGAAAAAAATATAAAAAACCATTTCTTAGAAGTGTTGGTGTTCTTGCAAATTGCTATAGAAATTTTAAAGTGCCAGAAAAGTCACAAAGTTTCAAAAAAGTCAGGAATAAATAAAATAAAATAAAAATTAAAAAAATAAGTAAAAAAAAACAAACGAAAAAACAAAAAATGTATATTAAGTGCTTCGTTTGTTAGTTTTTCAATGTCATTTAGAAGAAATTTTCATATAATAGTTTATCAAAAAAAGACCCAAAAAATCAAATCAGCCAATATGATGATTATATATTTTTAAGGTGCTGAACACATTCCGGTTAAAATTAAAATAGATTGTCTTAATAAAATTTTAAGTAATTTTACTTTATTTAATTGTCCAAGATTGTCCAAAATTGTTCAAACTACTGTTCAAAGCTGTTTCATGACAACACTGCTTTAAAATTAGTTAAAATTGAAACACATAGTAATTATATAGTATACAAAACAATAGTAATCTATAAAACACATTAACTTTTTATAGAAAAAGTTTTTTAAAAAAATATTTGGCAAATTTATAGAACTAATATTTTTCTACAAAGTTACTAGTTAGTTTTTTAAAAAACCTTTTGTACAAAAAATTATAGTAATTTAAAAATTAAAACATGTTGAGTATAGGCTTCTTGCACCATATATAAAAAATTTTAATATAATATATTATGTAACTGCTATTAAGCTTTTACTACCCAATAATATAAAATGCACCTATGGTATTTTATACTATAAGTAAATTAGATTTGCAAATTTGTATAACAAAAACAAAAAAATAAATTTTTTAAAATAACTTTTCATTACTTTAGGGTTAGGGTGAGGCCTGGGATTTATTAAGGTATTAGTATACACAAAATTTAACAAGAAATTTTTATTAGAGCCCCAAAAGTAGTTTTATAAACAAACTTTTGTGTTTAAAAATAGACAAAAAACTAAAATTTATGTTACACCTGATCTTAAATTTTGATTGGCTATTTAATAGTTTTGTATAACATAGTGTAAAACAATATAGGTACATTTTAGTAAGCTCGTTTACTACAGTATAAGAATCTTTAAATCAACAAGTAAAATTAATTATTTTTAAAATGTTATAAAAAAATAACTAGTATAGCTAAAACAATTTTTTTTTTATAAAAATGTAAAAAAAACTTTAAGAATAAAGCTATAGAATTTGTTTGTTTTTTTTTATTGTTAAGGTGAGGTCATACCTCTAGACTTTATTGGATATATATTAATCATTACAATATATTGCTTACAATTATTATACTATCAACTAAGTGTCGAGACTTGGACTATTTTATCTATAACCTAAACCTACCAGAGCCTACCATATTCCCATTTATATAACTAGCCTGGTTTTGGATGTCTCTTTTTCCCAACCAACAGTTAGTACAGTATTCACATATCTACCACTTTACCCACATTTCCTAATATTATTACTTCCAATTTGGTGTATATGATTCCATAGAATTTGTTTTTTAATTTATTAAGTTTAAATACTTTTATAAAGATTTAAAATCAACTATTTTTAGGGGTGTGGTAACTAGGGTTCCTCAAATTCAAATCAAATCAAATATTGGGTCAATTTGAATTTGATTAAATCGAATTGACTCTGATTTGAATTTGATTTGATTCAAATATTTGAATTTGAATTTGATTTGAATTTGAATTTTTAATAATAATTTTCAAATCAAATCAAATATTTGCCAAATCAAATCAAATTTGGCCATATTTGAATTTGATCAAATCAAATATAGTCAAATTTGAATTTGAATTTGATCAAATATTTGATTCAAATATTTGAAGATCAAATCAAATTGTNCCCAAGCGGCAGATTTAGAGTTCGAATCCCACTAGAGACGAATTGGAAAATAGACCTGTGTTATAGTAATATTTGTTCATCGATCAGTCGGGTATAGAGATGGGCACCATGCGCATGACTGCATGCATGCATGCAATTAATTCTGGCCAGCATTAAGAAATTAAATCATAACTTTGGTCAAAACATACATGCATGTATGCAAAACATGCATGCGCATGTGCATGCTAAAATGAAAATTTTGTATTTTGCCCATCTCCAGTCGAGTATATTATCTGTAACCTTGGTATCACCATCTTGAATAGGAGCTTTGGCAAGTCTTTGGCATAGTTGTATAAGTTACATAAACAAATTCAAAGAACTAGAACAATTAAACCTATTTGGCAAGCCCCGAGTAGAGAGGTAGCTGGACTTTTGATGGTACCGGGAAAAAGGATTTTAACGGTGACTAACCGGGAAATCTGAACAGGCAAGAGCCCCTATAGCAAAGGGGCCTACCAACCTGGCTGCCAGAGTCGCACTAAAGAAAAAGATCATGTGTTATAAAAGTATGAACCAAGGAAAGGGAAACTTTAGACATCTAAAGCCTGTGGATCAATTCTTCCGGCCAATTGGATTAGTAGTCTGGAATGACTGGGAAAAAGAATTTAAAGAGTGACTGACTGGGTACTAGAGTTTAGTGAACTTTGCAAGGGCAGACAGAACTAATCAGCCAATAAGAAGCGGAAGCATAGAGGCGTATATGTGTCAAGACCCAACGGAGCTCTGGGCGTACTCATATGGGAGTTTTCAGATGCTAAGAGGATTTGGGACCACCAATACGAGTATATACTGGTATAAGTGCATATAGTGGTAATAGAGTTCTCACTAACTTTATAATGCTATCCAACTATATTCGGCACTGGAAGCATTTGCGAAACATGTACAGATACCTCGCCACTATAGTGGAAAGTACAGTTGTTCACACATTTCCAAATTCAGAACGTTAAATCCCGGGTCCTCAAATTGCAGGAAATCAGTTGGTTGGGTAGCATGCAGGCTTAAAATACTTATACAATATGGTAGCTATTATGGTAGAGGCAGCTATATGACTTGGGATACAAACCCCTGAAAAGTACGCTAGTAAGAGATTTTCTGAGTAACCAGATTTCAGGTACATCAACTTGGAAGCATAAAGTGCCTACCTGGCAATACACACCAAATTGAAAGTAATGATTTAGGAAATGTAAGTAAAGTGACGGACATGTGAATGTTGATTGTTAGTTAAAAAGGGACGTACAAATCTAGGTTAACTATATAAATAGAAATATAGAAGGCTCTGGTGGGTTTTAGCTGTAGATAAAAGGTTTATAGCCTGAAGTCCTAGTCTTAATACTTGTATATAATTCTTTAATTTGTTATGCAGGCATATTTGCTTGCAAAAATTTTAAATTTTAAATTTTTTAAATAAAACCTTAAATATTAATTTTAGCTATATACTTTCTAAGTAAAAAATATAATATTAGTTCTGTTTTATCAACTTTATTATAAATTTTTTTTAAAATTATTAAAAAACTTTAGTATTATAAAAGTTTAAAGTTTTTGTTTTGGAACTTTTACTATAGAAATTGTTCTTTAGATTTTCTCAAATTTTATATGTTCCCGTCTATAAAAAAAAATTTTTACTTCTAATACAAGTCTTAATTTTTACAAGTAAATCATATAAAGTCAAATAATGAAAGTTGTCATCCTTTATATAAACTACAATATTATATTAGAAACTATATTTTTAAAACCAAAATTTAAAGAATTCGCCAAAATATTGTAAAATATTTTTTTGGTAAAAAATTTCTTTAAAATTTAATATTTTCAGCTTATAAGCAACATAAACTTTTTGTCTTATAATATAAATTTAAATAATTCAAAAATATAATCCTTGTTATTAAAAATTATAATACCAAATTTTATTTAAATATTTTAAATAATTAAAAAAATAGATCAGAGGTATATTTATAGTAATTATACAGACAAATTTGCCTGCGAAGTAGTACAAACTAAGGGATATGTATATACTTACGGCACTACCAAATGTCAATTTACTTAAGTATAGTTAACTCTCTCTAATCTGAACTGCCGGGACTGCTTTTTTTTACTATATAAAAATTTAAAAAGTGTAGTTTTCAAAAAGTTATATATGGCTTATTTGAACTTTATAATAAAATTTACAAATGTTCTAGGAGATTTTGTTTAGTTTAGAGAGAGTTTAATAGTGTTCAGTTTAGAGAGGTTCAGATTAGAGAGAGGTGACTGTATTAATAAAGTTTGGAGCAGAAGCTATACCCCTAATATTAAAAAAAAAATTAACTATTTTTATTAATAAACATAAAATTTGGCCAGAATTACCTTAATTCTGGCCAAGGTATTATAATTCTGCTCTGAATTATAAAAAAATAATTTATACTAGGGGTTTAATGTAGTACATCTGCACTACAGTGCACCCTTTTAAGTTTCTCAAAATTTAACTAGAGTAATTTCTGCTGTATTTTAACAAAAAATGATCCTTTTGCAATTTTGTACTAATTTTGATTCTAACTCTAACCCTAACTCTAACCCTAATTCTAATCATTATTTATTTGTTACTATAGGGTGCACTATAGTGCAGGATGCACCAAATTCTAAAATTCTTTTTTTTTTATTTACAAAAATTTTTGCCATTTTATTGGCTCTGATCCATCTTAACACTAAAGTAAAAGATACAAGGTTCTTATTTGTTATACTTTTTTTTTTATTCACAAACTTTTCTGCAATTCTATTGGCTCTGATCCAACTTCCAACCAAATCCAAAATTTGGCCACATATATAAGACTAGTTGATTTAAAGGTTCCTGTACTGTACTATTTACTATACTTTTGTAAGGTTTATTTTAATTTTGGTATCTATAATTCTTAACTGGTTTTTTTTAAACTACCAATTTAAAGGGTGTAATGACCTAGCGAAGTGGCCAGGTTGACACCCCCAAGTGGCAGGTCGACGGTTCAAATCCCACTGGTGATGATAACGAAAATTAGACCTGTGTTGTGGTAACTGTGGCTCAATATCAGTTGGGTAAAAACCTGTAACCTTGGTTTCACCATCTTGAATGGAAGCTCTCGGGCGCAATAGTATTTGTTACATGAAAAATCCAAGGAACCAGAAAAACAGAAACCTGTTTGGGAAGTTACGAGTAAGGAGGTAGATTACGATCTCTGACGGTGCTACCATAAATAAGGTCGGTACTGAGATCTGAACGAACCTTACAAGGACAACAGATGTACCTAGCAGTTCGAATATCAGACTGCATAGTACTGAAAATCCGGAGCGATGACGAAATAGAATGAAGTTGCTTGATAGGTACTGGACGCCTGCGGGGTAAATTAGTCCTAAAGCTGTTTGGCAGTTTAATTAGTGAATTCGTATATATAGATCAGAGGGTTTTGAATAGGCAACACCTATAGCGAGTTGCAGGTATAGCAGCTAGTGTAGAACCTGCAGGCAGACTACTTAAATTAGGCACCAAAAGTGCACGTGTGGCTAGTTGTATCCTCGTTTTTGTACATAACCATTTAATTAATAAAGTGTGGCCCAATAAGCCGAGCAAGGCTTCAGTCTAAACATAAAAAAAATAAAAATAAAAATAAACTACCAATTTAGTTTGTTTACAAAATTAAGGGTAGGGTGAATGTAGATCATTTTTTATATGATCTACGTAGTATATTAGAATTTTATATAGTAAATAAAAAAATTCTTTTGATAAATTTTTTTAAGATCTTGACCAATTTGTATAAAATTTATATCATAGGTAGTTTTAAATAGTTTGTTTATAATAATGAAGTTGTGCAATATCCATTGCTTTAAAAAAAATCAATTTTACATATAATTAAATTTTTGTAGGACGTTATATGATTTTTGTAGGTTGTACAAAGTATTGATTGGTCAAATCATATGATGTTTACATGTAAATCATATGATATCATATAAATTGGTTACACAAAGTTGATCTACAATCGATTTTATATGAAATTGGAAATTTGTACACCCTACCCTTAAACTATCTTGACTTTAAGTACTATTGTAGTTGTTTTTGATTTATATTTTTAAAGTATATAATCTTTTTTTTTAGTATAGTATTAGTAACTAAATTGGTAGAATTTTTCCTTTTTAAAATCTATTAATTTTATTTTTTAGTTTTAGTTTTTTGATTTTCTGTTCTATTGTAGAAGATTATTATTATTTTCTTATTTAAAACTTTTTTAATTATTCTAGTTACTTGGATTTGTTTATAAATTGCTATACAATTATGTTTAATAACTTTTATTTAAAAGAATAGTACCAAATGTATAAATAGTATATTCAACTAATTGATAAACTATTGCTACTGAAACATAGTCTAGTAATTTCAAAAATTATCACAAATAGAATTCAAACTCTAAATCTGTTACTTAAAAAAAATAATAACCAAACTACTTTACTATATTGTTAAGATAGTAACAAATATTATAATAATATTTTTGAAGGAGAGAGGAGTTTCTAATATCTTATATTAAATATATAAATTTATAATATAGTGCAGGACACCTAAAGGTGTAAGTCACATGACCTGTTCCATTTTTGCTCTAAATTTTAAACTCGCCTTAAATTGCACAAAAAATCTATTTTTACAAAACTTATATTACATAATACAAATATCACAAAATAAAATTTGGAACCAGTTTCAATTAAACACAGTTTTACTATAGATAAAACCGATTCCAAATCTGATTACAAAAAAAGTGCTGCAACTTTAATTTTGATTATCGTGATATCCCTTAGATTGTAACACAGGCAAATTTGTCTGCGTATTTTAAAATTTTTAATAAAATTTTAAATATTGATTTTAGCCATATCTTTTCTAAGTAAAAAATATTCTTTGAGTTTTGTTTTAGTAACTTTGTTATAAATTTTTTTTAAAATCATTAGAAAACTTTAATATAATAAATGTTTAAAGTTCTTGTATTGGCATTTTTACTATTAAAATTTTTCTTTAGATTTTTTCAAATTTTATATGTTCCCGTTTATAAAAAAAATCTTTACTTCTAATACAAGTCTTAATTTTTACAAGTAAATCATTAAAGTTGCAATAATGAAAGTTGTCATCCTTTATATAAACTACAATATTGTCTTAAGAACTATAGTTCTAAAACTAAAACTAAATAAGATCGCTGAAAAATTGTAATAAAATTTTTTAAAAAAATTTTTTCTTAAAATTATCTATTTTCAGCTTATATGTAACTATAATTTATTTTCTTATAATATAAAAACTAATTTTGCAAAAAAGTAATCCTTATTTTCAAATATAATTGTACAAAGTTTTATTTAATTATTTTAGCATTTTAAAAAAGTAAATCAGAGCTAAAAAAGTGCAAAAACGCAGGCAAATTTGCCTGTGTTCTACTACAATCTAAGGGATAATTAATTGATAATCCGCCTATCAACTGAAGAATAGGCGAAACGTGGCGTGCTCTATCTAAATTTTTTTTTTTTTACTAAGTTAATGATATATGTCCACTAATTGAAAGTTGTAGAGCTCATCGAGACGTATCTAACGGTGGTTAGATCATCCAATCAGTCCAGTGGATGGCGAGTTATTATTGAAAAGCTATTGGCCGACTATATAAAAATCTGTGACGGAAATTACATATGAAAATTACTATAGGCGAAATGTGGCATGCTTCCATCTAAAACTTTTTTTTTACTAAGTTAACGATAAATGCCCACTAATTAAAAGTTATAGAGCTCGTTGAGATGCATCTAACAGTAGTTAGATCATCCAAATCGGCCCAGTGAATGGTGAGATATCGTCAAAAAACAATTGGCCGACTATATAAAATCTCTATATAAACAAACATTGTTTACATAGGATTTTATATAGTCAGCCAATCATTTTTTGATGATATTTCGCCATCCACTGGGCTGATTTGGATGATTTAACCACCATTAGATGTGTCTCGACGAGCTCTACAGTTTTTAATTAGTGGGCATGTATCGTTAACTTAGTAAGAAAAAAGTTTTAGATGGAAGCACGCCATATTTCGCCTATAGTGATTTTTATAAGTAATTTCTGTCACAGATTTTTATATAGTCAGCCAATCGTTTTTTAATGATAACTTGCTATCCACAGGGCTGATTTGGATGATCTAACCACCGTTAGATGCATCTCGACAAGTTTTACAACTTTCAATTAGTGGACATGTATCGTTAACTTAGTAAGAAAAAAATTTAAGATGGAGCACGCCACATTTCACCTATTCTCCAATTGACAGGCAGATTATCAATTAAATATATTTTATTTATTTATTGTTAGGGCTGTGACATATATTACGTAATATCATTTTATTATAGAGCTACCCCCTCCTCTATATAAGACCAATTAGCCAATCAAATTGTATAATTAGTCTTATATAAAAATTTTTTTGACCCCCTAAAATATTACGTAATATCTGTCACTGCCTTTATTACTTATTGTTATTAAATTTTACTTTTAAAATTTAATTTATTTAATTTTATTTAATTTTTTTTCTTTTTTAATTGTGTATTAAACTTTATTTAAATTTGTTAATTTTTATAACAATGGTTATTTCTCTTATTCCTTTAATATTTCTTTTTTCTACTCTAATTCCATTACTATAACATGCATCGAGTGCAAATATATCTTCGTTTTTGCTGTGTTTTAACAATATATGTGTACTTTATACATATTCATTTCAACTCTGATTTATTTTTTTCTCTTCCTGCATAAATAAAACTAATTCACTTTAAGGAATTCTCCTATGGAACTTGAACTTTTTAAATGCATATTCTGCCAAGTTTATAACTTCATATGTCTCTATGATTTTTAAGCATATTTCCTAATTGTAACAACATCTATCGAATTAAGTGCTTGTGGAATAGTATCTTGCAAGCTAGTCCATGTATAATCGCAATGATCTTTTGCATACTTTTTGGCTGCCCCTCAATACCTTTTAATAAAGTTAAGTTCATAGTAAAACTTTGAATAAAAAATGCAGATATGGGCTAGCACCTTCGATTAGTTTTACATAGCAGATTTTTGAGTAATGAAATCCAGTTGAGAAGCCATAATTTTTTTTAAGCAGCAATCTGTTTGATCTGAATTCTCTTTTTTTTTTATACTTTAAACAATCTAAATTTATTCTGTTTTTCCAAAGTTCCTTTTTTTTCAATACTTTCTTTATTCCTTTTGGCTTTCTTCACAAATCAGGATCAGAATATTCTCTTTGAATACTATTTCCTGTACCCTTTGTTGGACATTAAAATTGGTAAAGATTGTTGATTGTATTATGTTTTTTTCCCACCAGGACCTTTGTTCATTTGTCATGCTATAAGGTCATCATTTGCAAATACTTCATAATTTGTAGTATTATTAAAGGTGAAAACAGCTGTTGCACCAGAAAATTTTGTTTCAAAAATAGGAATCGCTTTTTCCTTAATTTGTTCTAATAAATGTAAATTTTCCTTATTCTTACTGGGTGTAAAATAGCAATACACTTTTGCAGAGCCATTCGAATGGCTTTGTTTTTCTTCTTCACTTAGTCATAATCGATCGCATATTTTGAAATAAATTTGCTTACCATGATTGATATTTCATTTCCTTTTTTATGCAATGGCATCCACTCATTGTGCACCCAGATTCCTTTTTTCTATCATTTGAGTAGAATATACACTTATCATGAGTGATAAGAATCAACTCTTGCTTACCAACTCGAAGTAATGGCAGAATCAGTTCTATTTTTACTCCTTTATATATTAATATTCGTTGTTCTAAAACTATCATTTCTTCTAAAAATCTACTTTGGTATTTAACAACATCCCTTTATTTATGCCCATCAAAGTATATACCCTTTCAGTATTTTTCAATCTTATTCTAAGTTATTTAATCATCGTTTAGCCATTCTTAGACTAATTGATTTTCTGGTCCTCCTAGTATACTCAAGCAAAATAGCAGAATTAACATACTGCTTAAATTGAAATGAACTAACACCATTTAGCCTAATTCTTCTAGGATTCTTCTATTTTCTATTGTTTGTACTTTAATATGACATCTTCATCATCTACTAATCGTTTGTATTTTTAATATTGGCTATAAAACATGAAAGGGGAGTAGAAACTTTTCATAATATAAATAAAAATTACTAAGAAAGTAGATTCTTTTATATTTGTATAGGTGTAAATTGACATAAACTATACTTGCCACAATTTCACTTGCTTTTAACTTTTCTTAGCCCTTATATAGCCTTATAAAATATTCATAAACAGCTTGTTTTTTGTTATATTCAAAAGCAGTAAATGCTTTTTTATTTTTTAGAAGATTTTTTCAAAGTTGGGCAATTATATCACCAAATTTATAACCTGTTTTCTCATCACTATCACAATCTTCATTATCATCGCTATTCTTGCTTTCATTTTCACTTTCGTTCAAAATTGAATATGCTGGAAATGCTGATGCTAATGCTAGGGATGCTGATACTAGGGAATACCAATACTGGAATACTAATACTAGGAATGCCAATGCTGGGGATGCTGATGCTAAAAATACTAATACTAGGAATGCTGGTGCTGAATATATTGGTGATGCTAATGTTAAAGGTTCAAAAAAACTGGTTATTCTGAGAGTTCCTTTAGCAGCACTAGTAAGCATGCCAGAGGCACCAAATTTGTAATAATAGATTGATTTTGGTATACCTTTTACTGTCCTTATTTCTGTTTTTTTGTTCAATGCAAGGGGTACCATAGGTTTCTGAAAATAAGCTACCTCCAAAAGAAGCTACACCAGATTTTTAGAAAAATTTTTAAAGAAATCGTTAACAGTTGCTACATATAAATCATTTTTTTTTTTTACTATGTAAACTTCAAAAGTTCAATTAAGTAAAGTTGTTCAGGTAACGAAATACATCTATAATAAAAATTTCATGGCATTTGGACAACTTTTATTAGTACATTTTTCAATTTTCAAAAAATTTAACAATCAAAAATAAGCTACTTCACGTTTTTTGTATAACTTTTTGGCCAAAAAGGATAGCTTATTTTCAGACAAATACAGTATTATAAATAAGTATCTTCATATTATTTCCTTTTTATTAATTTCTTTATTTTTCTCATAATCACTGTTTTCTTCAGAACTTTGTTTAAAATCCTTTTTTTCTAATCTATTTACAATTTTCTGTTTCTTCTAAGCTGTTTTCTTTCATTGTTTGTTATATTCATGAAGTTTAGAAAATCTTTTTCTCTTGGGCATATTCAAACTTTGTCCAATTTTTTTAAAGCAGAAAGTTTTTTTTTCTTCCTTATTTTTTTCTTCTTTTTTTTTAAAAAAACATTTTTATTTCAAATGACCTTCAAGTATCTAATTACATCATAATAAAAGTTAATTGTTTGTTCAAGGCGTTCTGCTTTGTTTCGTTATACTAATTTATCTCACTTATTCATTTCACTTATTCATCTCACTAATTCAATCTGCTAACTTGTTTTGTTAATGTTAATTGCAACACTACCTTTTCTTTGTTCAGTTGTTTAAGTTTAATTACCGTATATTCCCGAAAATAAGCTACTCTGAAAATAAGCTACCCCCTGATTTTTTTCAAAAATCTCAAAAAACGTATAGACAGTTGCTACATATAAAACTTTTTTTTTACTAAGTAAACTTCAAAAGTTCGATTAAGTAAAGTTGTTTAGTGCATCAAAATACACCTACAGTAAAAATTTGGTGTTATTTGGACAACTTTTTATTAGTACGTTTTTTATTTTTTTCAAAAACAGCTATATGCTAAAAATAAGCCACACCCGTTTTTTCGTGTAATTTTTGCCCCAAAAAAGGTAGCTTATTTTCGGGAATATACGGTACTCAATTTGTTACTGCTGTATACAAATTTTTTAAGCTTTATAGTTGTTGCATGATTATCAATAATGCAGTAAATATGGACCAATAAAATAAAATTGAATCAAAAAGTGATCAGTTATTAGCCAATCAAATGTAAATTTGAATTTGATTAAATTAATTCTGATTATGTTATTTGTCCCATTTTCCATCAATCATATAAAAATACTACCTTTCAACTGAATATATCTTGATAACTAGTAATTGCAATTCTTAAAAAGGCTGTGATTATGTAATAAACTGGTTTGACTACAAAATAGCAGTTTTTTTTTCTGGTACTGCATGTGTATGATTTTTAATTATGTTTCAAAAATAGTAACACTTTTAGGCAGTGTTGTATGTTTTGGCTATCCAAAACCTTTTTTGGCTTGTCCATGTCCAAAGTCCAAGATTGTCCAAAGCTTGTTCAGGCTTTAATAATTAATAAATTTATTTAAATTTATCTAAAAAATATATAACTATATATTTTTTTAGATACTGAACACATTCCAGTTAAAATTAAAATAGGTTATTTTAATAAAATTTTAAGTAATTTTACTTTATTTAATTGTTCAAAATTGTCCAAAATTGTCCAAATCATAGTCCAAAGCTGTCCCATGACAACACTGCCTTTAGGTGTCCTGCACTTTAGCTAATCAAATTTTTCTTATATAAAAAAAAGAGGATAGGAATATAATAAAAAAAACATTATATAATATATGTCATTACCTTTATATTTTAGCTTGAAAATACTAATACTAAATTTTTACAACTTTTAATTTGTTTTTAATTATTTTTTTATAATTAATTTTTTTGTAATTTTTATTTATTTTTAATTTATTTTACAATTTTTATTTTTTTCTTTATAATTTCTTAATTTTTTTATATAGTATAAATTTTTATTTTTTTATATATTTTAAAAATTATTTTTAATTTATTTCAAAAGCTATTAAACTTTTAGTTTTTTTATATTAAATATTTTATAGTTAAACTAAAAAAATAATATCTTTATAATAAACTATAGTAATAAAGTTTAGTAATAAAATAATTTTTATTTAATTTTTTTTAAATAGAAAATACTGTAAAAATTTTTTTTTGTAATAAAAGTTTTATTGTTATAGTATATATAAATAATACAGTATTTGTATATTTTAATTTATTAACTAGAACTAAAATTAGATATATATACTTATAATTTTCTATTTATACTATAAAATTAAATCATATTATACTACAATTTTTTTTTATACAATTGTTTTATTATGATCTATTTGTAAATAAAATTGCGTATTTTATTTTATAATTTATTATATTTTTATAGTTTTTTTGTTGCTCTTAAAATTAATTACATTTGATGTACCACAAAGTTAATAAGATTCTGCACAGTAGCATATAAAAGTAACCAACATTGCTTGCAGCTATAGTTTAATTTTAATTAGTATTTTTAAATATAGTTACTACAGTACTTAGATTTTCGTTATATATATAGTACACATTAAATTAGTATCACATGATAATCTAAAATATATGATGACTAACTGAATAAGTTTACTCGATATTTATTAAATTTTTTTTTGACAGGTGTTTAGATTTTTTTTTAAAAAAAAAAATTAAACAAATAAATATATTTGGCCAATTATTTTTTGACCGAATCAAACCTTTATCGATATTAAATAACTATATAATTATCAATATTAAAAGATTAAATATTAATATTGCAGTATTGTAGTATTATAAAGTATTATAAATAGTTATATAATTGATACTGTTAAACAGCTAAATAGCTAGATGGTTAAACTGTTAAACTGTTAAATAGCTTAGATGATTAAACTGTTTAAACAGCTAGACGGTTAAACGGTTAAAATAATTTAATAGTTAAAACAGTTATAAATGACTTTTTGGTTAAATGCAAATGGTTAAAAATGCTAATTCTGTAGCTAAATGTAGAAATGGCTAAACATTTAAACGATTAAAAGATTATTGGCTATAAAATTTAATATAAACGAAAATCCATTTGTATAACCGGATTTGGGATGATGAATTGCAAAGCAGATGATGATCCACTATTTGTAACATACTGTAAATCCGAATGGAGAAAAGTAAAATTACAAACCACACGAATCCCACGGATTTCATTGAACCTATTGAAAATTATTTTTAGAATCAAAAAAAAAAAAAATAAGAAGATGGATTCGTTGAGAAAACGCTGTAATAAATTATAATAATGAATTACATGTTTATACTCATATTTTAAAAAAGTTTTTCCTATATTTATCTAATTTGTCAGTCTTTTTAAACCTTGTTTGGGTCTTTCTAGTAGTATATACTATGTATGAAAGTGAATACGCACAACCCTATACGCATCTATAAGTACCACGTGATAAATGAAATCTAAATTTATGCGTATATAAAACATTTAAATTTACCTTACGTACTGTACCGTACAGTACGGTACGTACAGGATGTACAGTGGATGTACATACGTATGTAAGTATATATGTACAGTACTTGGCATAAAAATAATAGTAAAGACATCAAAAAAAAAAAAAGACGATTTAATAATGCAAAGGAATAACAGATGAACATATTGAACGTGTCAGAAAAACTCATTAAAAAAGAAAAACAGAAAAGGTAAAAAAAGGCAAATCTGCAAGACTCCGTGTTTCCGTACATTCCATCAATAAAGACAATAACTGATAAATAAACCCTGCGTCCCTGCGTAGATGTTGATATATTTTTTTGGATATTAAAAAATATTAAAAGTAGCATTCTATTACTCACCTTACATATAACATACTTAAATAAGAGTACGTAAGTGGTGGTTAATTACCCAAATTGACAATCTAGAGTAACGATGAATCGAGTTTCTTCTGGTTCCATTTGTTGGGCGTTCAATACAGCAATACAGCAATAAGTTTTTTTTTTTATAAAAAACTCTAAATACATGTAAATATTTACTTAAAGATAGATAAAAAAAATGATAAGATAAAAAAAAAGAAAAAAAGATAAAAAGAAGTTAAGAAAAATTTATGAAAAAGAAAAAAAGAAAATAGATAAAATAAATTCGCGTCTTACCATTGTTTCATTTTAATTGCTGTTTGTAGTAATTTAATATTTTTTTATGCATTAAATTATAAGCCAAAAAAAATAAAAAAATTAATAGAGATATGCACGAAATAAGATCTAATATATGAAAGGTAAATACGAGTAAATATAGAGAAAATCAATTAGAAGTTATTCGCAGATAACAATGATCTTAAAATTCACTAAGAATAAACCAAGAGTAACCAAAGAATAACTCATGATCAAAAAAAGATATCGCATGATTTTATCTTATAGGTGTTCAAAAAGATTGGATGACGAAAGTTAAAAGCGTAACTCTGCGACAAATAAATTTGCAGATCCAAAATTATAGGTAATATATCATAGGTAAGTAATATCATTGTTATTATTGCACATAACGATAAACAAAGAAGTAACTTCGAAACAAGTAATTTGGCGCAAAAATGAACTTTGTCTCACAACCAAAGTTCAAGAAAATTCTATATAATGTCAATTTACTATTATTAACTTTAAATTATAAAGATAACGTTATGTTATCAGTTATAAAATTTATAACTATGATATATAATAATTATTATATATATATATACACACACATATATATACACACATATATATATGTGTGTATATATATATACACACACCAGTATTTACTTTATTTACAGTATTTACAGTATTTACGGTATAATATCGGCATGATAAAAAAGTTTTTTTTTAAAACTCATTTAGTAGTACGTAAGTATAATTATGAAATAAAATGCAATAAATGTAATCTCACGAGTAAATTATTTTTCCACGTTAACGAAAAAAAAATTTGATGACTGCCAAGTTATTTCAACATTTCAATATTATTCAATATTATTCAATATTATACAATATTATCATATTCAATATTAATCAATATTAATCAATATATTCAATATTATTCAATATTTCAAATATTCCAACACGATTTGTAACGATTCGTAATGATTCCTGGTAATTGAAATGCATGGTTATTATCCGGACCTTGTTATAAATAAATAAATTGATTGGTCAAATTTTATTTTATGATTTATTATAGATAAAGTACAGTAAATAAATTCCTGATACGTAAATATATTTCAAAAAATCTTACCTTTATTATAAATATATGCGGTAAATTGATATTGTAAAACAATTGATTCTGACTAGACATAATCGCAGTACTTTATTTAGACTATTAGCCGCTGCTTTATTATTCATCATTCAATAGTTTTTATGGGGCCTTTCAGTCTGACAATCAAAAAAAAAAAGTCATATATATAGATACCATCCCATTCCTTTTTTCAAAGAATTTTTTTTTTTTTTTTTTTTTATTTTCAACTGTTTTTTCCTCTAAAGAATTCTTTTAAAGAAAATTTCTCTAAAGAATTTCTTCAAAGAATTTCTCTAAAGAAATTTCCTACAGTACATATGAGAATCAATTCATAATTTTTTTTTTTTTACTTGAGAAAAACAGGTTTATCGTTTTATAAAAAAATTGACCGAGAAAAATATTTATAAAAATACGATCATCTCTTATTAAATTTTTTTAGAAAAAAAAAAATTTTTTTTTTTATTATTATTATATATACAGTATAAAAATGACTTTACCTTACCAACATAATAATAGTCCTTTTGTTTCATCAATGATGTCTCCACCACCTTCACCAAAGAAAAGCGCAGATATTATTAACACTTTAGAGAAACCAGCACTTTCACGTGAAATAAATACACTATCTATATTAACAACAACAACAACAAAAGAACAACCTAAAGAACAACCTAAAGAACTAGTCGAAAAATCAATTAAACCTAAGAGTAGACCTAAGAGTAGATTTCGAATGTTTATATGTGAAGCACCACCAGAACTTTTAGAATTAATAAAACGATCAGAAATTCAAAAATCTACAAAAAATGCAAATAATGCAAATAATACAGTAAAAAGCAAACCTATTAATGCTATTACGGCAGCAACCGTCAATCAAGTACCTAAACCTAAACCTAAAAATGAGCACATGACAAGTGATAATCACATAACTATATTTCAAAAAAGTAATAATAAAATTAATCATCATAGAATTCGTAAAAATCCATATCCAATAAAATCACCAACAAAATCATCACCAGGAATTACACTTAAACTTGATGTATTTACACCTTTTAAAGAGGATCCTATGGCACTTTTACATATAAATAAACCATATCAAACATTAACATCAGAATGTAGTACACCTTCATTAACATCTATTACATCATCATCACCTGAATCAACACCACCATCAAGTCCTAGTCCTTCAACAAGACACAATAATATGGATAAAAAACAACAACGTAAAAAACAAATTAAAATTAATAATAATAATAAAAAAAATAATACAACATTAGTAGAAAGAAAAAGAAAAAGTAATAGTCTTGCAAGAGTTATGGCAGATCGAGGACTTTTGGATACATCATTTAATACAGTTACATCTGGAGAAATTAAATCAATTAGACTACCACCTCCACCACCATTAGAGTGGGATAAATTAATAGAAAATATTAATGAAATGAAATTAGATAATAATTTATTATATAATATTACACCAAAAATTACCTGGAAAGGACAACCACTTACAATTTCTCATTTACCACATTTTAATGCTTTACATCGTAAAGAAGTAGAAGTAGCATCTACATTAAGACTTACACCAGTACAATATTTAACCGCAAAACATACTTTGGTTTCAGCTGCACAACGTTATGTTCAAAAATCACTTCCATTTCGAAAAAGTGATGCTCAAAAATTACTTCGAATTGATGTAAATAAAGCTAGTAAACTCTGGGAATTCTTTCAACAAGTTAAATGGATTTAAATATTAAAAAAAAATCTTTAACTTTTAAGATTACCTTATAAAAAATAATATATAAAATATACATATACGTTAAAATATACGTTAAAATATACGTTAAAAAATATACGTTAAAATACTTTACTTTAAAAAATACTTTAAAAATACTTAGAAATATTTTACTTTAAAAATACTTTGAATTATTTTACTTTAAAAATACTTTAGAATTATTTTACTTTAAAAATACTTTAAAATACTTTAACTTTAAAAATACTTAAAAATACTCACTTTAAAAATAGATTTTAAAACATACATAAATTATATGTATAAAAAAAAAAAAAAAAGAAATTATAAATCACAATCAAATCAATCAATCAATCAATCAATCAATTATAAAGTTATATAATAATAGATTAAATTACGATTATTTACTATAAAAAAAATTCATTATATAGTATCTTTAAGCTAGCAAGCAAGCGTAACACGCGTTTTTTTTTAAAAGTATATACTTATTTTGTAAATACTTTTTATATAAATCACTCTTTAGACTTTTTTTTTTTTTATTCTTTTTTTTACTCTTTTTTTTTTT